>WFMF01000091.1:127798-154653 GCA_011033025.1 Beroe forskalii | reverse complement strand
CTGTGGTGAGGATGATGCTTTAAACTTGCTATCAAAGGCAAGTACAATCGTTGAGACAGTGCAAACTTCACGTTCGCGGCGTTCTTGTGGGGCATATCAAATTGCCGACTCAAGCGTAGTACAGATGTTTTTGCGTAACGCGCGAAAACATTTGTACTACCTGTCAGGCGCAACCTGAAAGCCGCGCACGAATACGCAGCGCACAAGAACGCCGCGCACGCGTTAGTTCGACACGCCCCCGTAACAAGTAAAAACAATCAATCTTAATCTATAAATATGGAAAGCTTGGGAAATTGAATTTTGAGCTGAAGTGAAATAATGCTTGTAGCACAGCAAATTGTAACATTGAAGACTCTCTTGTAAAATGCAATCCATTCTCATAAGAATTCCTGTCACAGACATTATATTTATAAAATATCATCAAAAGAGAAACTTTAACTTTAGATATTGTTACCAATCAATTACATTGGTAATAAAACCTTCGGTTTTCATGACAGAAGCATCTGAATTATTTTCTTCTCATGTGAGTCTTATTACCTTGTATATGCTATTGAGTGAAAGAAATGGGACAAGAATGAGAACTGAACATGAGAATGAGATAAAATGCGCATTTTGGAAAATCCCAGCAATGTTACAGCAGTTTTTTAAAACTAAAACTGAAAGTAAACCATGACCATACTCATGATTATTGATTACGATAAAACAATGTGAAAGTGTGAATGCAGAATGATGGAATCATGTGATTGTGAAGATGTGGTCGAAACACGTAATTTTGCAATTTTAAACGATCACGGTCAGCCCTTACAATGTAATTGGAATTAATGGGTAAAACATAAAATATTCTAAATCTAAACAATGTATCAGTCACTTTATCATAAAATTGAAATACAGACTACAGTTCGGGTCCCAGCATAACTCAAAACCCAAGCACCTCAAATTATAAATTGTTATCTAATTTTTGTAGGGATTTTGACACTTTTAGTTTAAGCTAAACGAAATAAAAAATATTTTCTCTACCAGTCCGAAGTGAAAGAAAACTATCTCTTGATCTCACGCACCAAATAATTATCAAATTTCTAGTAAAAAATGCAGTCATGAGAAGATGATATAATCGAGTACTTTTGACAAGATCTCTCAGAAGAACATTCTTTGTACAATCTATCGGAATTACATAGTTGCCTTCGAGTACCAGACTCGCTGTCAGATATGAGATTCCTCAGTCGATCTTCTGCGCGTAGGAAGCGGGGAAGACTCCTTCAGCTCCTGAGGAGTCCACCAGTTTCCCTCGGAGCCAATCCTCGTTCAAATACTCTGTCACCTGATGAAGGGGAATAGAATAAGTGTTTGGTCGAAATAGAGGTAAAAATTCGGAAAACTGTGATCATAGTGATGTAGGTTTTTAGTTCGTTACAAACGAAATCGTCACATTTCAACAATTTTAACCTGATTTTATTTTTAAACAATTTAACATCTGATTAATTTTCAAAATCTGATGGAACACAACGCTGACAGTAATCAGTACATGATAATTCGAATTAAATGAAACTTTAACTGTTTTTATTGATTTAGTTTTACACGAATGGCCTACAATATTTCAGTTCAATCAGACCAACTTCAAATTTCTGGATGCCATGAAAAAGGATCAATCTGAAAAACCACCGTTATACTTATAAGAGTAAGACACTACATAGTTTATTTATCCACTTACAATGGAAAATATCGAAAACTGGCTGCGATAATGATAAATGATATAATGGTTACAGTGGTGGTCAATAATCTGGCTTGTGAACAGATTAACCATTATTTTGTGGACAAAAGCAAGACCTGTATGGTGATTCATGGGTCAAAAAGCAATTTTTAGTCTTAACAGGAATATTTATTGCTTAAGTATCACAGAGTGAATGTAGATGTGTGTAGTATCGTCTTCTCACCTCGATTAATTCTCCCTGTTGGAAGCTGAGTTCATCATCATTCTCTGGTTCGAATGGGTAGAGAGTCCGCAGTTTGGTGCCTGCAAGGATATTACAGTTTAAATGAGTATCAAATATCAGTTGTTAAGCAGAAATTAGTTGGAAGCCAAGAATCAGTGATTTTCGAATTCGTCAAAATTTTGAGAGCATTTATGGAACAACTAACCTGGATTCTGTGACAACTAACCAGGTTAAACTTAATGTAACGACTAACCCGGCTTGATGGCCGCATCAGGCATCTGAAACTCCCCTCCTCCAGACGCCATGATGTCTTCTGAGAAGGGGTTCTCCGGATTGTTAACGAGCGTCTTATCCAGATCCTCCTGGCTGGGCGAGGGGTTGGCTGCCGGCCAAACCACCTGATCATGAGACGGCGTGACAGGGTCGCTTGGCGTGACCCCCCACGCGAGCTGATCACGTGACTCTTGTGTGGAGGGAGTGGTTGGGGTTGGAGTGCCCGGCTGTTCGGAAGGAGCTGCGAAAGGGTTCCCCTCGCTGAACGGAGTAACGGGATGATCTCCAGGGAGGGAGCTGAGTTCTCCGGTTACGTCACCAATTAAAGCAGGGTCACTTGGTTTAGGGCCGGAGAAGTCACGTGGTGTCTCGGTCAGGTCACGTGAGAGTTCAGCGAGATCACGTGGTGTGGTGCTGGTCGAGGTGATGAGGGTTTTGTCGTCTGGGAGATCTGGCACAGAGTCACAAGCTGAAGAAAGGAAGTGTTATGAAACATGGAGTTGGATTTGGAAAGCAGGGATGAGCCAGAGTACTCTCGAGCACAAAAGTAAATATTGAGTATTTCCATGGATTGCTTTAATTTCCAGATTTACCGGCCCCTTTTCTACTGAAATCCTTGTCACAGAACCACCCACTCAAGAGTTCTTTCAATGTAACGCACCTGGGTTAGCCATAACACCAGCTAAAGGAGTGTCTGAGGGTCCCTCCACCCACTTCACAAAGTTAGAGGGCAGTATACCTGAAGGGGAAATGTCAAAATGTGTTATCCAAAATTGAATAAATTACTTGATAAACTGCTGTTCTCGAAGTAACGTATTCTGGAGATAAGCTCCATTCTTGAAGTAGTCACTTATTCATATTGATCTGACAAAATCTCAATCTTAATTCTGCAAAGATATCATCAGGAGTTACCCCAAAAACTCAGCCCCCTTTCAGGGAAGTGTTGAACTCCTAAGTGCGCGGCTTTGTAATGCGCGGCTCGCTGCCTGTGAACAGTCAGTGAGTCATGCACGAATATGCCGCGCAAAGAAGAGCCGCACACCTAGGATTTTGACACCGTTTCCCTCCAAGTCCAAACTGACCTGTGTGTCCGTCGAACTCCCCCTCCAGCCACATATCATTGAGTCGAGCGGTGACTGTCACCACATCCCCAGCCTTAACACTCATCTCAAAATCATTCTCTGCATCGAAATCAGCAACTACCTGTGTGGATAATGCTGGTTTTAGCAGCAGATTACAATTTGCAGTGTCTAGATGCTACTCAGAAGTTTAAATTGAAGTGAGAATTTCCAATTTTAAATTAATCTAGGCAGGACAGTAAATTTCGTAGACAAGATAAGAGTATCATAGGCAGTGTAAATAACCGAATTTGCAAATGATGAAGCCTGCAAAGGGGTGTTGGAATATGCTGTGCAATCATATCAAGCTCAAATCTACCTAAGTTTGTCTATCAGGCAGATTTAGGCCAAAAAAACCTTTGCATTTTCTTATGATTCAACTTGTATTTCGCACAGTTATCAATCAAAAACAGTTTCAAAATATAAAAAGTTCTAATTCAGCCTGACCCCCCCCCCCATTCTGGACAACTGTAAACAAGTAGAAAATCTACCTAAGGCGCCCGTAACGTTCGTCGGTCGATCGAATGGAGTTGGTCGATCGATCAACTCCGTTTGAACGAATGATGTGTTTTAATGCTCCCTGTTGACTTGAATCGTGTTTAAATGAGCAATATTTAGTTGTTTCCCTACTAGCTTAAAGATTTTCTATCAAAAACACATCAGTCGATCAAATGAAGTTGATCGATCGACCAATTCCATTCGATCGACCAACGAACGTTACATGCACCTAAGGTTGTCTCTCACTATAAGTATAAAAAAGTTCAATGGTACCTGAACTTTGCCAATCCGTTCAGCAGGATGGTTACTCCGCGTATCCTCACTGATCTCCGACATAGCGTCTGACTCGTCGTCACTGCTACTCGTGCTGTCGTCCGTTACTTCGGAAATCAAACAAAATAATCAGGAAAAAAAGAATCAGCAATTCTAAAGCATTCAAGTTCCAGAATTTCGTGTCACGGCTGATTCAAAGATTTGACATGGAATGATGGATAACATTGTTCAATTTTCAATTGAGTTTGTTGCAAGAAAGGAGGGCAGGTAAATCTAGTACCGGAGTGTTCTGCTGTTGTGATGTCTGTCAGATTCCAACTTGCAGGAATCTGAGGAACGAAGGAGACAGGGAATATCCCTTCCTGATCTCCACACTTTCCTGAAACATGACGAATTATGACTCCCTAGCTGACTACGAAGTCTGAAATTCTCAATTCAGCCTCTGTTTGTTTTCTTTTGGTGAGACTGGCAATGTTCCAAGATGATAGAATTTAGTTTAATGAGAGCAAACCTTTGAGCCACTCCTCCCCGAACAGTGCCGTAACTTGGACCATGTCTCCGGCCGTGAGACTGAGCTCGTCAGGAGCTCCGGCCTCGAAGTCGTAGAGAACGCTGACAGAGTGCGTGGCGTGGTCTACAATTTCCTCGATAGGGGGCGGTACTTCCTGAGAAAGGAGGAGGGGGGGTTAAAACCGCAGGGGGTGGGTTATACCCCGCAAGGGGCTGGGGGGGGTTATACCCCGCAGGGGATGGGGTTACACTGCACGGAAAGGGGGTGAAGTGCGTGGCGTCGTCTATAACTTCCTCGATAGGGGGCGGTACTTCCTGAGAGAGGAGAGGGGTTACAACCGCAGGGTGGGGGTTTACGCCCCACGCGGGCGGGGGGATGGAGTCGTCTATTACTTCCTCGATAGGGGGCGGTACTTCCTGAGAAGAGGAGAGGGGGGTTACAACCCCCAGAGGGGGGGGGGGTTACAGCCCGCAGAGGGGTGGTGACACCCTGCAGGGGGCTGGTGAGGGGCCGGGGGTTTCAACCCGCAAGGGGGGGGGAGAGAGGGTTGAAGCTGTAGATTTGAAAGTCCTTTAAGGCGGAAAGAACGAATATTCAAGGGGGGTCACCAGGTCACGCCATTTCTAAGTTAATATTTGGTTTTAACTAACCTCGTCACCCAGGACAGCGAAACCTCGTGGGAATATACCAACTTTACCCCCAATCCTTCCCTTGATCCAGTCATCGTCAATAAACTCTGGAATGAGGAACTTGTGAGACTGTCAGATGGATATTGGATAACTGTCGGCCACAAGATGGAGCCATGGACACATCCCGAATAAGAGTCTCATAATTATACCAAAACTAGAAACTGTCGAATGTCGATTATTGTACAGATCGAATCTGAAATCTTATCTATATAAGGGTGCATGGGTATATTATGAAAAACATAGAAAATTACAGCAAATCGATTTTCTGTTTCAAGAATTGCAACAAGAGGAGTAAGAATCTGAACTAATACACAAATCCCTTGACCCCCAATACCTAGAACTTCGACCACGTCCCCTTCGTTGACATCCAGCTCATCACTCTCCTGAGCTTGGAAAGCGTAGATCACCGTGCAGGTGTCTATGGCAACAGCACCAGCAGTTTCCATGGCAATAGACGGAGTGTCCATGGCAACAGACGTAGCGTCTGGTACAGGAGAATCAGCAGTAGGAGAGGGGGAGGGGAAGGTGATAGACTCGGGGGATGGAGTGGTGGTAGGGACTTCAGGAGATGTGTCTTCTGAGGGAAGGAGTGATAGGTGCTATGCACTTCTGAGCTTGGCAAGTTCAGAAAGGACTAGAGTAAGGAAACGTCAGTAGTAGCAATGGTGTGTACAGCTACGAAGTGTATTTTTAAACAACAATGGGTCCTTTAAATAGAAGAGCATATGGCCTTAGGGTATAATTTGCGAGATTATTATGCAAAGATCAAAGGAAATACTCTTTATTACCTTTGATCTCCTCCTTATTACGATTAATTCATTAGGTACTCAACATGTGTTGTATACCAACTACCGTGGTAAGGCGCATTACCAACGGAACACAGAATGTCAAGCACAACCAAACAGATAATTCTTGACCTTACCTTATTATTGACACGTTTAGTGGGCTCTTGCAGACAGAACACGGGCATATGGACAGAAAGTAACAAAACAGAGTCAAAATACAGACATTTACATAAAACATACAGTTCTCTAACTCTCTGAAACAGAAAAAAGAGAGTCCCAACTCACCGCTTGGTGCCTGGGGTGGAGGGGAGGGGGTGCGGGTGTCGCCCCATGCATTGAACAGGTCAGGGGACGGACTCTGGACCGTGGGCTTGGGGGGAGCGCCCCAGTCTATTGTTGAGGAGAAGTCAGCTGCGAAGTCAGGGCTCGGGGAAGAAACGTCGGATAGGGCACTGGGGAGAGATATTATGGCTTAAAATCAGGCTATAACTGACAAGTAATGGATTATGGAGAACTGGACACCAAATTTATTTCAACGGGCGCAACAATTTTATTGGGATTGATTTCGAAACCTACACTCAAAGAATTTACCCACAGTTTTATTTGTTTTTGTTTTTTTACGAAAACGTTTACTAAATTAGGTAATCAAATAGTACGGTGTGTACTGTGTAATAATGCAAAACACAGAAAGGGTTCTGTAATACACCAGAGTCTGTGTAAAATGCACCAACATTATGCATACAGGCTCGTCATTAATAAAGAGTATTCTTGATGATTACACATGTGACTCATCGAGATATGCAAACATGGAAGACGCGCGTTCTTTTACCTTCCGACCGTCTGATGAGGTGAAATTTAATGAGCGCGCGCCACCACAAAATTGGTTTAAACGCGCGGAAGGAACTAAAATTTTGTCAATATTACTGCCGCGCGCGCCGTCATTTAGCCACAACCTGAATTCGCGTAATTTGGCACATCTTATGTAGATTGACAGGCAGAGTAGTTTAGCTAAACGGGGAGCGGTTAGAGAATACGGTGAAAGTATAAAATGATTGTACACTCGTCGTATACTACCTGTGCGGTGGAAGTGGGATCTTCACATCTACCAAGTTCTTGGGGAAGATACCGTGTTTAAGACCAATGCTACCGGAATACCATTCGTCAGAAACGTCGCTTTCCAGCTTGATGATGTCACCGACCTAAAGAGAAGAGATATTACAATGTTTATGACAGACTTAAACGAGGCTGAGGTGGTATTTTAAATTGCTGATTAGCTTAATTTCAATGCGCGGATCAATTTGTGAGTATTCTGAAACGTCAGAGACACGTAATATGACGTAAACGTGTCAACGAAACAGGTTTGACTTGTATCGGTTGTGTTGTTAAGACTATAATTGACACGAGATTGATTGTCTGGTAGCTTTCAAGTAGCATGTGCTAATCGTCTTCAGTGACGTATAGATGCCAGTAACACTTAGTATGATAGTTTTTGATCTGTCACAGAACTGCCTCTGATGGTGTCACAGAAATGCTGCATATTTTGTCACAAGACAGCTGTTAGTTCTGTTACAGAATCACATATTTGTGGTCAATGCTTCGAATAAAAAGTTCTTTAAGATTAAAATCCTTTAATACATCCTGCATACGTTTGTACCAAACCCAGCTCGAATATTCTGGTACCTTGCTCTATTGTAGAAATCTTTATAGCCAGATTCATTGGTATGATTAACCGGTTTCTTCAGCACTATAGCACTATAGTTGTGTGCTAATATTATATGCAGTTGATGCAATTCATACAACTTCATTGCACAAATACATCATTCACACAACACAAATACACAATACATGTGTATTGTGCTCACGTCCAATACACAGAATGTCGCACGACACACACTCACCTTGAAGTCGAGTTCATCGTCTATTTCTGCCTCGAACTCAAACAGTGCGGTAGCGTGGGGTCCGGACTGGACCATGTAGCTGTAAAGCCGGTGTCCGGGGGTGGGACGGGGAGGGAGGGGCGGGGGCCCGCTCTGAAGAAGGGAGGAAACTTGGGGAGAGACGGAGTCCAGGTCTTGTGGTGACTCCGCTGAAATAATGGTGGTTTTAGAGAAGGGAGGAAACTTGGGGAGACACGGAGTCCAGGTCTTGTGGAGACTCCGCTGAAATAATGGGGGTTTTTAGAGAAGGGAGGAGACATGGGGAGAGATGGAGTCCAGGTCTTGTGGAGACTCCGCTGAAATAGAGGGGGTTTTAGAGAAGGGAGGAGACATGGGGAGAGACGGAGTCAAGGTCTTGTGGCGACTCAGCTGAAATAATGGGGGTTTTAGAGAAGGGAGGATACTTGGGGAGACACGGAGTCCAGGTCTTGTGGAGACTCCGCTGAAATAATGGGGGTTTTAGAGAAGGGAGGAGACTTGGGGAGAGACGGAGTCAAGGTCTTGTGGAGACTACGCTGAAATAATGGGGGTTTTAGAGAAGGGAGGAGACTTGGGGAGAGACAGAGTCAAGGTCTTGTGGAGACTCCGCTGAAATAATGGGGGTTTTAGAGAAGGGAGGAGACTTGGGGAGAGGTTGAGTCCAGGTCTTGTGGAGACTCCGTTAAAATAGAGAACGGTTTGTAACCCAAAGACATATGCCAGGGTGCAGTTTAAACTGCACTTTGGGCGGCTTTTGTGTGCGCGGAGTAAGTTTGCACGATATTCGGACCCATAAACAACATTTCGGCACGCCGCGCAAACTTACGCTGCGCAAAAAAGACGCGCAAATTAGAGATCGAACTTTCACAAAAGATGGCACAAGGGGTATAGTATGAGCACTGAGCTGTCAATATAAGGTATGATTGAACAAATTCCAATGTGAGAATTTAACGGAATTTAGTTAAAGTATTATGAAATAGTCACCTTATATTTATGCAGTTGGAAACTTGATGTAATGATTGAATATTGATGGCATACTGAAAACGAAGCCGTTAATCGCAGAGTTAGGTAAATGGAAAATAGTTCTCTTCATCGCGTAAACTCAAATTATCACTGCCAGAACACACTATGAAAGTACAAGGTACTATTAAGCAACTAATTATTCACAATTCGGGTCTTCAACAT
This sequence comes from Beroe forskalii, assembly GCA_011033025.1. Classification (NCBI taxonomy): domain Eukaryota; kingdom Metazoa; phylum Ctenophora; class Nuda; order Beroida; family Beroidae; genus Beroe; species Beroe forskalii. Next base: position 145,474 of record WFMF01000091.1, on the reverse strand, counting down.
TAGGCAGTGTACACCTAAAACTCTAAATTAAGCTAAAAGCAAAGCTGAGAGCCAAGTCGTTTCATTCTGAGAAATTGTGAATTTCTTAGAAAACTATCATCATCTGTGATAAAATAGCACCGCTGTGGACTCTATAGCATTTTGAGCATTTTCAATGATCCATGAAAGGAATGAATGGCCTCGTGTCTCTTTGAACATGAAAAAAGCTAGCTTCATGTCGCCAATTTGGAAATTTTTCGACAATATAACATCCAAGGATCAAAAATGGCCAATTAAATGATGACAGCCATTCGAATAGGAAACAAGAGTTACAAGAAAATAAAACGAGAATTAAGAAGTTGTATGAAAACGAGAATAACAAGAAAAGAAACAAGAAAACACTAATTACAAGAAAACACTAATTAAGTAATTACAAGAAACCACTAATTACAGCAAAGCAAGTGAACCCACTCACAAGTTTTTGGCGGTGGAGGTCGGGCAGGGGGTGGTCTCTTCTTGGTCCCAGGAGAGGGTAGGATTAGGAGGGGTTGAGGTTGGGTGGAGGAGGAGGGGGAGGGGGCAGTGGGAGGGTCGAGGGTGAAGTCCACATCAAGGAGGGAGACTTCAGGGACTTTGGGGGTGTAGAAGGTGGAACCAGCTCCTCCAGTTTGGGGTCCCTGCTGAGAGGGAACATGGTTAGATGTATTCTTATGTGTAGTAACATACAGCAATGTACCGCATTGTACTGTGTTTTAACTGTAGTAGTCTGTACGGGTCTGTAGTGCACTAGCTTACGTCACTACTGCACTTCTGTAGTACTGTAGTCTGTAGAACAATACCCTTTTAGAATTTGGGATTGCTCATAATCACATGTCATTACGTTATCAAGTTTCAGTATCATTAATAAGGGTAGGAAGTTAAGCATTGGCCTCTGAATATAATTATTTAGATACTAGCACTTTAAAATACTGTGAGCTGTGCTATCAAATTGACAAGAGATGAGATGTCTAATAGAAGTAGCATTGTTATTCGTATCGGGTATCACAACGAAATACAACCGCACAGTACATTCTAAACACTACTAAAATACGTTATTAAACTGATTAAACTTACATTAGTTCGAGTAGGTGGTTTAGGGGCAGGCCTTTTGGTTCGTGGCCTCTGTCCCTGTGGCGCAGCCTGAGGGTGATGGAGTGAGTGAGGAATGAAGAACTTCTGGGGTTACAGGAAAAGTAACGTGATTTGGATTTGAAACCACAAGCAGTCGAGTACACAGTAGGTAAATTAGAAGAACTCAAGAACAATGGTTTTGAGATTCGGAGGATAGATGGGCAAAAATTTTGAATTCCAGGTCATTGAAACAAGATTGACCGCATTAGCCATTATTATATTCTGTTTATAACCCACTTCTAACTCAAAGTGAATACAAATTCCTCCTTCCATCGAATTCTCGCAGCAAACCATCGAAACTACAAATATCCGGAAAAATTTTGAACTACGAAAGAATTATCACTGATTTTCACTATGGAATTTCAAAATTTTCAACTCTTACCTTTTCTTCTATGATAGTCATAAGAGTTGATAGCCTATTGTGGTAGACTTTTTTCCGTACTCGACAATTCCATTGAGAACGTAAACTTTCAATTTAAACGGTTGAAACGTTTCCAAAACACAGTAAAGAAATAGCAGATTCTTCGTTAAAATGCACGTGCAGTTTTTCGCGCGATCATCAATCACCATAACAACGCGCACAACTGGTGAAACCTATATCTCGATCTCGTTTTTTGTGACCCTTTTTCCAAATTTGAGTATTAATTACGGAAAATCTCAAGCATAGATTCAAAATAAAAATGCCATTCTTAGGGAGACACCTTTTTCCTATCACCCAGAAAAAAATCGCGAGTTTTCAATTCCGTTTGCGTCAGTTTTGCTGTGAAATCGGAGGGTCCTACTTTTAACTACCTCTCTCGATTATAATAACAGATGTATGGATACTATCCATAAAGTCTGAATATAATTATAACTGAAAGGTATTCTAGCAATCCAACAAGTGTACCAAAGTTTTCGATACAGTAGTTATTATTCAACAATATGATTCCTAGAGTCATTAACTGTCCATTTTTGATGAATTGATAAGTACCTGATTCGTTTTAATTGGTTGCGTGTTAGACTTCACAGGTCGACCTGCAATTTTGAAGATGTCAGGAGGAACAAAAAGTACAAAGTTACAAATTAATGAACTATTGTAAAATAGCTGCAAGCCTGCAAACGACCATTCGATGCAAATACTCAAATATAAAAGTAAAACGTTTAATAGCTTGCACAACCAAATCCGTCCGGTTTAAAATACATTCCACGAAAAATTCAGGTTATTCCAAAACATAATTCCTAAAACATATTTCGCAAATCAGGAAATTGTGTATCGTTTCTAAATATTATATTCAAAGTACGTTAGAAACATTAGATTTGCAAACAGTATAGTTATCCGACTGATGAAAATACTCTGAATCAAAATACAATACTATTGTAATCAAAGACACTAAACTCAAGGTGAGCAGCATAAGCAATTGGTGAATTACCTGGCTTGCCGAAGACCGCCCCGTCGGTTTCCGTTGAGAAGGGATCAGTGAGACTACTGCTACCTGAGATTTTATAGTGTTCAGTTGTATTTTTCCACGATAATAGCACATAGCACAAGAAAGATAAAATGATATCAATTGCTTTGTTGGTAAAATCCCGGTGTATGATCATACCTAGGGGTCCTACAGAGAAAATACCATCAATTGAAACTCTGTCTGGGCATTATTAACCTGTTGTTTCTGTCGTGGTGTTTGCAGTAGAGAACGGATCGAAGAGGTCCGTGAACCCGGCTGAATCACTGCCGAACAAATCAACTGCAGGTGCTGAGTGGGTCGTCGCAGGTTCAGGTTTGGGGGCAAAGAAATCTACCGCTGAGGAATATTGAGCTGCCTCGGGCTGGGTGTCAGGCTTGGTAGCGAAGAAATCAACAGTTGGTACAGGTTGAGTAACAACTGGTCGAGTAGGAGGTACTGGTAATGTGCCAGGAACGGTGCTAGCAGACTTAGCTGTACTCGGGGCAGCCATGTTGAGACCTTTTGATGAGCCAGAGGGGCGTCTTCGTTCTACAGTCGGTGGAGGAAGCACAACCATACCATCCGGCTGAAAAGGTTTATTTCAATCATTTTATCTACAGTAGACTGTAGACCAAAATAACAAGTTGAAAGGACTACCTACCTACCTTTTTGAAATTTCAAAGGTCGAAACTAAAACTCAGATTCCAAATATTTCAACTTACTGCTTTGGCATTTGGACGTTTCCGCACAATGGAAGAAGGGTCATCAGCAGGTTTTGTAGCACTTTCAGGGATGTTATTGGGAATAGAAGGGACAGCACCTTGATTACTTGTAGAAAAACTGCCGAACATATCAAATTGACCAGGTGTGCTTGTTTGGTTGGATGCTGGCATAGAGTTTGCTTTGCTGTTGAATGGATCAAAAGCGTCATCAAACATGCTGGACTGATTGAATGGCTCAACCGGAGCTACTACTTGATAGGCAGGTGCTGCAGGTTTACTTTCTTCTGTTGTGGTGAAAGCAGCGAAACTAGGGGTATCCATAGGTTTGACTGTGGCTGTTTCATCCAACATACTGAATGCACTATACTTATCTGACATTGGTTTAGAAGATTCTTTATCAGGAACAGAGGAAATAACTGAAGAACTTAGTGACTGGGATGAATTCGTGGATGCCATATTATTTGAAGTGCTGGAAAAGGGTGCTGAACCAAATAAATCCAGGGATTGAGGTACATCTTTCATAGCTGGCTTTTGGGACTCCATCACTGTCGTTGTGGACGGTGTGGTACGTTGGGATCCACTGTCCTGATCAGGACCACCCAGTGTACTAGAGAATGCAGAAAATCCAACATTGTTTGTGTTGAAAAGGTTTCCTCCATTTGTATTTTTGTTGACATGATCACTCTTAACAGCAGATAAATCGCCGACAAAATTGTCTTCAAATGCAACAAAGTTCATACTTGATACATTTTCTGATTTAGAAACTACAGGCAGATTATTCGACTTTGCCTTTGCATCAAAACCAGCAGTAGGACCGAAAATATCGCCGAATCCTGGAACAGGCTTCTCCTGGGAGGACTCTATAGTCGGTTTATTAGACAGAATATCAAATGCTGGGGCACTTGACACCGGCTTTGGTTGATTTGGGACAGAGGAAGGAGCTGCAAATGGCGCTGAACCAAACAGGTCTAATGGCTGAGCTGAAGGGACAGCTGAAGAATTCTTGGAAGAGGCTTGAGGCAGAGATGGTTTTGAGTTAAACAGATTATCATTCAGTGCACCTTGCTGAGGTGATGTGAAATCATTATCAAATGGGGAGGAAACTGATTGCAATGGTTGAGAAGGTGTATGCAATCCAGAAGTTGAACTTAAACTTGGACTGAATCCAAACAATTTCGACATGTCAGTAGTACTGTTTTGACTGTTGGAGATATCACTTGGTCCTTTGGATACACTGGATGAGAAGGCATTCAAATCCCCAACTGAATTATTTGTTGATGCATTTGCAGTAAAAGACATTGCTGTGGATGTAGTAGCACCACTAGATTGCGATGAAGAACTCCTCAAATTTGCAAATGGATCTGAAGTCCCTGCCCCAGTCTTCACTGTTTCATTCTGAGAGCCAAAATTTGCAAACATATCCATTTTATTACTTGATGGAGCTGTTGCTTGAATGGAAGTAGGTTTTTGCAAAGTAGTAGACATTGACATGGTTGAAAATTGTTGGTGTGGTACTGTATTGTTCTGAGAGAATTGTTGGATGTTCCCTGACATGAAGCTATTGGTTCCACTCACATTACCTTGATTGCTGCCCTGAACAGCAAAACCATGCTGTGACGTTGGTGGCAAGCCCATTGAATTTTGCATGGACATCTGAGGCGACATAAGAGGTTGCCTGTATCCTTGATTGATTTGGGCCAGTCCAGGACCATAACCAGGAATTTGTGCAGGCTGGTTGAAAAATGCTTGCTGTTGGGGCAATGGTTGTGGATATCCAGAAGCATAGCTTGCAAACTGTCCTTGTTGATTTGGAAACATGGCTTGCTGAGGTAACATCTGAGCAACAGGAAATCCTGAACTAGGCCCAGCAAACTGTCCAGACTGATTTTGGAATTGTTGTTGGTTAGGATTTGCTTGAGGAACTGGCATGGGCTTTAATTTAGCTGAAGTTCCAAAAGAAGCTAACTGTGCTGCCATCAAATCAGAGTCAAATCTTTCTTAACATCTCTGCTGTTGAAATTAAACTTTGGCCTTTGTGGCCGTTGAAGTCCTGAAAACAACTTAATGTGTTATGCAGAACTTTACTGTTTAATTGGAGTGATGAAAAATTGAATAGATACAAATAATATGATAACAAAAATGATGTTTAAGATAACAAGTTGAAGACTTGATTATAATATCAAAATCTTTAAACATCATGCAATAATTGTTGTTAGTTATACCAAGAAAAACTTATAATGAATGAAACTCATACCCTGCTGATTGCTCATTCCCTGACTGTTCACGTATGCTCATAAGTCAATTAGTCCATTTAATCTTCATGTTTCATATTAAGAGTGCAGCAGCTATACAAAAGAACTTGGTTAAATTAAGTCACTAAAAAGAATAAATTATAAAGTATGATTCAATTGAAATTAATGCTTGGTAGGTTGAGTTTATGAATAATTGATAACTTGAACAACATTGATATTCTGACATTGTCAGGTAGCTGACCTCAAATTTATTCAGATAGCAAATGAAATCGAATATTATAGGCAAGTTAATTTGAAAGATGAAAATCAAGATAAAAAATTTAGCAATAAAGTATTTATAATGATTATAACTTTATAACAGAAAATAAAATCTTCAATACCCATGCAGAATATCAATATTTTAGAAATCAGGATAGAGAATAGTACAAAGGAAACTTTTAAAAGAAAACACTGGTTAGAAACATCAATTTCATAGACAAAATTGACACATGCATTATTTACTGATATAAACACAATGTAATAAGAAATGCATTATGCATTATGTGTTAAGTATTTGCTATATAGGCAGCTATTCATTATTCAATGGCTAAGATAGAGCTTCGAGGGTTATAGTATTCTAGTACAAGTACAGTAAGCAAGTAAGAAGATGCATTGTTAAAATGCCTCCTAAAAATCTGTTATCCAATATCCACATTGAAACCTAACGATAAGAACACTGAACATTAAGATAAAATTGAAAATAACATACATTGTATATCATAACATTTTCTGCAAAATTCAAACAGGAACCCAATCTTTGACCATTTGGTTGCCTTTACTCTTCTGGCTCATGTGATTTCACTAACTTTCCAATCTGAAAAAAAAACATTTTACATTCAATTGTAAACTATGGGCTTATGGGTTACCATTCTAGTGATAAGCAAATTCACAAAACTATGCTAGTGTGTATCAATTATTAACACATCGTATAGAGGTACCTCAGTGTATCTTGTTTGGAACTTCATGACCCAGTCACTGAGGGTATCTTCCTCAGATGGGGTCAAGTCAGAGAGATCATCCCATTCATCTTTTACATCACTTTGCTCAAGGGACATCTTGGCCAAGGCACGAGATCCTTCCCTACCAGCTAGCATGGCATATGGCCCTCCTGATGATATAGGTATATTATTGGAGAAATGACCAATTTCATGCAGTTTAGTCTTATAAACAAATAGGTAGTTTTGTATACGGAAATGGTCTTAGATTGTCTCAACTATTATTATTCCACAGGATATTATCCAGGGTAAGGATGATACAATTGTACAGAAATGGATGGTTGCTGAACTATAAAGTAAAAGGTCATACTATAGATAAGAATTCTTATTCAGCTATTGAAGGATGTGACAGTATTAAACTTCATCACAAATATAACTTAAATGCACAAACCTGGTCCATAGAAATTCTTTCCAGGCGTAACATCATAAACCACATGCTTCACAGAGATACACACAGGCTTTCCATCTGTACCATCATAATACTTAAGCTCATCTAAAGTGAAATCTCTGGGTTCAAGAGAAGACTTTTCATCATCCTGTACTCTGTTTTCATCCTCTTCTTCCTGAAAATAAAAACAATGATCACCTAAATGATCATGATTGAGTTGTGTTGATTCTGTATTGCATAATTGATGTAATTTTATTGGCCATAACCAGCTAAAAACAGCTCATATTTTACCATGGAAAAGTAAAAGAGTTCAACACAAAAAATAATGCTTATCTCCAATGCCCAAAAATAGAAATTCATCATCTTACACTATTCTTGGGGTCATAGATGTAGAAATAGAAGAAGGCCAACATCCCGCCAAGCAGAGCAATTGTTGTAACCAAGTATGCAGTATTGTCTGTGCTAGTCATGGATAAATCTGCTGAAGTGTCGTCTGACATTGTTCTAATGAATAAATGAGCATTAATTAAGGTTATGCAAAATACACACTTCCATTTTAAAAATTGAATTCGAAAGACTCTCACATTATACAAACAAAAGAACAACATACAAAAATACATTGTTACTGTGCAGTGTGTACAGCACTCAAGTTTTCTTTCAAGGTATAATCCCAAAATGATGCTGTGTTATATAATTTATTAATACTAAGGCCTGGGCACATTTATCATTGATGAGTAATCAGTCCAGGTTATTCCATGGGTAAGGATTTCAACATAATTAAATAGTCATATGTGGAACATGTCTGCTCATTATTTGGCCTGCCACAAGGATCAGTACTGTCACCAATTCTGTTCATAATATATGTGACAGACATGATGAAGGATATGCCAACCACTGTAAAAACTTGGATTAGTTGTTTCAAGTTTGCTGACGATGGAACAATACTCATCACACATGAAAACTTGCAAACATGTTACCAACTGGCCCAGCAAGTCTGTGATCATCTTACCACTTGGTGTGTAAAAAACAAACTGGTCATAAACTGTGACATCAATAAGACTGAAGCAATAATCCTGAAGACAAAGGCCCTTTCCAATGATATCAGGATCCCAGATCTCATCATCAATGAAAAATGCATCAGGTATGTCAAATCCACCAAAGTCTTGGGTGTAATAATTGATGAAAGCCTCAGTTTCAAAGATCATGCAGAACAAAAACTCAAAGAATGCAATAGAAAATGGGGTATGATTATTAGAACAACTAATAGAAACCATGGGTTAAATGTGAGAAGCCTGTGTCTGTTGCTCAAAACTATAATACTTACAAAGCTACACTATGCCTCTCCCCTGTGGCTTGAGAACAATCTTGGTACATTTAAAAGTTTTTGGAATAAAGTAATAATGAAAATCTCAGGAGCTACTCTTAATCCCAACAGAGCATTAGTAGAAATGACAGTCCAATTGCCACCTCTCCATGTGCAACTGGTAATACTAACAGTCAAATTCCTGTGCAAGGCATTATCAGACAGAGATTTTGTTACATCTACTCTCCTACAAGTGGATGGGTCTCTATACAAAGAATTTTTCTCACAACTACTTGCAATTAAGAAGTTTCTTACATACAAACAAGCCTGTAAAGAAAACAAAAATGAAATACAAGGTGCACTGAGATCAGTCAACTTGATAGATTTCACACAGTCAGATGAGGTCTCACATTGGTATAACAACAGTGAAATAAGCAAATACCAACAGAAAATCTGGATGGAAGATATCATTAGAAAATATAGCTTTGGGTCAAGTTCAGACACAAATGCAAAATGCTACGAAATAGCTTCTTACATCCTTCAAAGGGATAAAATAATGAGTACAAGCTCGAGTCTATTTAATCATTCGACTACAAAGAAGGAGGACAGTCACATGCTCGACTATATTCACAGCAATTCCCTCCTTTTTGGACACTGTAGAGCTGCTGTGAACAAAGATCCTAGTGAAGACTCATGCCCATTTTGTCACGCTACTCAAGATACAGCTTATCATCAGCTCTTGGAGTGTCATGAGTTAAAAGATAACACCTTTCATTTACTTACATCAGAACTTGACCTTGCCACACAACAAGCTGGTACTCCATATGATAACTATGCTGCTGAATTAATCTTCCCAAACAGCCCTCACATACAACAGCTGTTCATAAATAGAATCCAGTTCTTAATTTCCCAGCATGATTTCATTGATAGTCTCCCTCACCACAGTAAAGATGATGATTTGAATAACACCAAAGACCGAGCTGTCTAGGGGCTGATACAGCTCAACATTTAAGTTGACCGTTCAAGAGCTTGAAGCTATAATTAAGTAGCATTCCCAACAAAAGCTGAGATGTGTCAAGGAAGCATTGACTAGTGATTCAGACTGGATCACAGTGCAACGTTTTTTGTTCGCAGGATGGAGAACACAATGTTGAGTTTGAGCTGTTCAACAATAAGTGAAAGACTACAGGAGAATGCTAAAAAGCTAAAAGAATCAGAAACTATATCAGAGGCTTACATGATGTTAGTAAAGACCTAAAGATATCTTCTTATCAAAGACTTGCCAATGACCTTTATCAAAGACTTTTGGCAAAGAATTCTCAATTATGGCACAAAAGAAACCTCCCCAATTATCACATTGCAAAAGCATCTTAAAATGAACTGCTGACAATCACTTTCGTTTTCTAATTTACAGTACAGTTTTGGGAAGTTATGTTATAGGTATAGATCATATTTTGATTATCTCCTGACTGGAGTTGGGCACCTCCATATAAACTGCATCCTGCGAAATGAACTAGGTAGGCAAAGTGATTATATGCTAATATTTTAACATGTGGAGCTTTACTAACTTTATTTAACTGGACTGTTTGCCTTAAAGGGAATTTCACACGGAATTATTTCAGTATTATACCGAGAAACAGTATAGTATGTTTAACAGTTTATTAACTTAACTAAACTGCAGTCATTATATTATCTTGAAGTGTATGTTAAGCCTACGTGAAGAGGTGTGATAGTATAAACTATCACACCTCTTCACTATTAGCATAAACTATATGCTATTGTTAGATTTAATAATAAATAATAATCATCACAAATCTAGCAGATTGACACCATTCTTTATTGTGGCCATTAGATGTTGTCATAATGATGGCATCTCAGTTGCATACTTAAACAAAATGAAATGCGATACAATAAAGGGCTTCAAATGGGCAGGTAGATCCCAAATTTAGTTGATATAAGGGACAGATCTGGTTCAACCCAAATTCTAAGTGAAAATAATTTCATCTGGCTTTGTCTGGTATACAAATTTTCAATTTATCTAATGCCTAAATTTTAATTTATGCCATAAATAAATAATAGATAATTAAATGTGGAGAGCAGCAGGATTTAGTTTAGGCACATCAAGGTGTGCAGGCATCATCATTCCAAAACTTATTTTCTCCAATTTCATATTTGAACACCAACACTTTCTTTAATTGGTAATTCAAAATGGAGAGCTACATAAATAAATAAATAATAATATAATAAAATATTTTGATATTACATCAACACTAATTTCATAAACATGTCAATGATTCATTGGCCAATCTGCTGGATCTTCCAGCCCATATTAATTTATAGACATTAACATTGAAAAATAAATTAAACATTATAAGTTAAACATTATAATTTATGGGATAATAAATTAGCGCATAATAATTTAGTATTGATAAATTAATAGAAATTAACATACGGCATAGGTAATAACTGCTTCAATGAAGGAAAAAAAACACAGCAAACACAGTGTCTCTGTGTCAAATACTAATTTTAAAAATGCCCAAAACCGAATTCATATGAATTTAATTTGAATACTGCAAAACATAAATAAAGATACAATTACAAATAGATAAACAAGTAATTTGCTGAGGAGTAACCTAATAGCATACAAAAACTCCAAACTGGGGAGTCAAACCAATATGAATGAGTAGTGTGCAGGCATCATCTATCCAATAACCACCTCAGCTTTTGAAACATTTGAATAAATAACAGATTAAGATAAAGATAAAAAATTTTGATTTGACATCAACACTCATTTCACAAAACAGTGTCCATGATTCAATAAACATTATGCTGGATCTTCCAGCCCATATTATATATGAAAAAACAATTCAACCAGTCAACCACAACATTAATCAAATTTTAAATTAATGTTTCTAAAAAATAACATCTAAATGTGTAATTGGTAATGGAGCATTGGTATCATTCAGCAATCAACTCGTTTGATTTTGTTTAAGGAAAAGAAATTTGCTAGACGTTGTCTAGCCTATATTTATTTACAAGTCGGGCGTGCTTGTCAGGCGTTGCCTGACCCCCTCGCGCGCGCGAAGCGCGCGCGCCACGACTCGCAGAGTCGTGACGGGGGTCAGGATTAACTTATACTAGTAATAAGCAGGAGGGGGATTCATGAATCCCCCTACTTGCGCGCTCAATTTCAAATCCAGTCAATAGCGCCGCGCGTTCATGATTATTTAATGAAACTGAAATTTTACTCCGCAATCATTCCATCGCCATGGTGATGGACTCTGTGACTGCTCAGTACAGTGCTCGCTCGGCTGCATCCGATAGCTCACTTCAGCCTCGTTATTCCGAATTTAGATTTATTATTTGAAATTTGAAACTTAAAACTTTTTAGATTTCTCTGTTAACTATACTAATATTTGAACCATTCTTGAAAATGAAAGTCGATTCTCGTCGTCGTTTTTGCTTTGTGAATCTTTATAACGAATTTCTCGAAGCTTGTTCTCCGGTCGGTTGAGCTTAATTTTCTATAAATTCTGTAATGGATTATGGATCTCAAGGCGAATAATCTTAGAATCATTGAAACTCTCCATTCTATTCTTGCCACTATAGAATCAGAACTTAGACTTAGAGCATTTCTGTTACCGATTTTTATCAATTAAAGAATTAAATAGGTAGTGGTACCTACTATATTGCAATTCAAGAGGAAAATGGAAATATAACTGAAACTGAAGTTACTTTGGAATATATCAAATGCAGTCCTTGTTTTTTGTCCAGTTGTTACTGCTAATTGCTATGAGCTTCTAAAATCACATTGTGATATTCTCAAATTTGTTAATATCATAATTTAAAGGATACCTCGTATTCCTTTTTTTAAATTTGCTCGCCGTTTTCTTTTTCAACCTCCTTTCAAGGGCCATTTCAAGATACCTACAATCGATTAGAAATATCTTTGTGTTCATCTCTTATCTTCCCAGTGAGCCAGTGGTGGTCTCTCAGCCTTAATTCACATAAAGTTATAATTATTGATGTGCATGTAATTAAACATATTTTTATTTGTTTTTGTTGTTTTATTATCTGTTCAGAGCCTGTCAACAAAATACCGCATTTCAGAAGGCCCAAACTCAATCGATATAAAACTTAAACGTTAAATGATAGTTTTGATAATCATTTTGTGATTCCCACTCTATATGATCCAGTTCGGTTAATATTAATAATGATGACTTCTTCAGCTTAGGTTTACTATGTCATCTACATAACACCGCATCAGGCATCTCTACATATGAAGCAAACTCAAAAACTACGCTTCTTATCTAAAAAAGAGTGTGCCCTGCCCATGACTCCACTCCATGCCTTGATATGATATCAGGTGACATTGCTGACTGGTAAAGGTTTCTTCCAGGAAGACATCTTGGGAGACATCCGAAAATGTGGCGAGGAGGTGCTTTTGCCGTTGAAGAACAGTCGACGGGTTGGGACAGTCAGAGAAGTCCCTGACAACCACCTGATCCTTGCTTACCATCTCATAATGACCTCCACCTTGTTGGCTCCAGGACTCAAGGAGGAGATATGCAGCATCGCTACAGCGAAGGGGTATCCCTGCCTGCCTGATGAATCTGACCCGGACCTAGTTTGCGGAATTCGTCCTATACCTACATTTAAATTCCGTGAAATTCTGTCCGACCTCTCCCGTTACACAAAGGCCATTACGCTCACGAACTTTGGGATTAAGGTGCCTCTACGCGAGTCAGTCATATATCAGTATTCTTCTCACCTTGAGCGCCATACCATACCTCCTGGATACCCACCTATCTTCTTCGACATCTCCTTCACCCACCACAGTTCGGACCTCTTCACCATCCGCCTGCGTGACAACCTTCAAGGATTGATACAGCAATACGTCCTCTTTCGGATTTCAGACCTGATCCTGCCTACAACATTGGTGGCTCCTAGTTGCAAATCCTAACCGATCTGAATGTAAAGTCATCTCTATCAGCACTTACATGCCCCTTCACCACTACGTCATCCAGTCTGCTAGCAAGGGACAACGTTGAGCATGCTGCAGGGAAAAGTGGTGAGTACCTAGTACCTACCTACTGAAGGAAATTTACCAACTTATCACAATTTATTTTGCTGATTATTGGATTAGTGATCGTTCAAATATTACGTAATCACCAATAGGGAGGGGGTTTCCGAATGTTATTGTAATCTGGGGTTGTGTTGAGAAACACATTTTGTAGGTATACCAACATTTTACCCAATAGTTGCTCGGACTATAAACTTGATTATGAGGGGGGGGGGGGGGGGTAAAATCGGCCAAAAGTTGATTACGTAATAATATTATGTGAATGAACCCTTAGTATTTACTGTTCACTCAATGCTTTGTCTTCATAAAGATTGTAATAAAGTTAAAGGGTCACAAGAGCTGTGAATCATAAGACTTTTCCAATGGGTCCATTGGATACGTCATGTTTCTACATTTTCCACATATTATATTCCCCACACTGTGCATCCGGCTTCAATGGTTCCCTCTGTCTTACAAAGTCATCTCTCGATCAATAGGGTCATTCACATATTACGTAATTATCATGATGAAAAATATTTCCCAAGAGATCAGACAAAAACGTTGAATTTGTTAGGAACATCAAGCTAAATCTTTATATTGAGGTAGAGTACTTTCGTAACACTGACATCATCAGTACCTATATAAAGAATTATCAAGATTAGAAGGGTCCCAAGAAAAGTGTAAAAACATCGTAACTGATATGTGTGCTCATAGGTTGAAAGCAACAGGTCGAAAAGTTGGTTGAAAAGGTAGGTAGAAAGGGCTCAATAAAGACCCTTCTAGGCTTGGAAATTGTAGATCATGCTTTCAATCTTCAAGAGAGATGAGGAAAAGATAGTTCCTGTTGTGTTCCTTCTATTATTACCCTGCGGTGTAATTACTTTTCGAATTTTTGAGGAAAATTAATCATGTAATTCCACCGTACCCATCAGTTGAATTACTGTCAAGTGTGTAATTACTATACCCCAACTGTTGAATTACTATTCAAGTGTTGAATTACTATCCCCAGCTGTTGAATTACTACTGTTGAATTACTACCAAATTTTCTGAAACGGCCATTCGCACGATTCTAACCTATTTGCTATCTCTGTGCGGATGTAAATAGGAGAATAATAAGCTCCCATGATATCTGATATCGCACTTTTCATATTACAAAACGATTCGATATAATCTATTCTTAACCGTGTATATACTGTAAAACAAGATAAAATAGCGATAAGGAGCAAAATATGTGTTATATTCTTAATGCTTTAATGGTACATTCGGTAGCACAAGATAAAGTAAATAGGAGCTCAATATATAAAATACGATATTATAGGGCAACACAAGATTAAAGATAAAATAGATAAAAGAGTAAAAGGAACACTATCGTATAAACTTAAATGGCGCCACCCAGACGGGCTTGATAACTCCATCCGTGTTTCAATGTTTATTTATCTAGTGTTAGGGATATAACGCAGACTTGTGGCGCCATATATAGGGTGTATTGCTCCGCTTTATCAATTTCAATTACATTATTTCTGTGCGCCGTCATTTCTATCTGTCTGTTTTCGCTACTTATTTTAGATCGGGATGAAGATAATGATTATGGCGCAAAACTTATTGTTCAACTGAAGAGTACATACATACATTTTGATGAACTCTAAAGATTTAGCTGACTATGATTCACATGTGATCGTGTTTTTCTTTAAGGGCAGATTCTATACGAGATCCAAATAAGATTGTAGCTCTCGAGTCAGTTGTTAATAATGGTTGTGGTGTGAATTGTTTTGTTTTCGATTGAGTACTTAACTCTCATGATTCATGTTATTTATGGCAATGAAAGATCACAACAAAATTCTTATAAAGTACATATACATACACTTTGTCATACACTTACAGAATATATCAATGCTGGGCACTGGTTGTATCATTTGGACTTTTGAACTAATTCGCTGAATTGCCCCGATACGATGATGATGTGATTCTGACTAACAAATCACTGGTAAATTTGTCCAAAATTCTCGCCTGTTTCAAATATGAAATAGTGTACCCATTCTTCATAAAACATTGAGTTCGAATACTTAAGTTCCAAACCGTCTACTTTGATTGATGCGTATATGAGCCCCCTTCCAGCAGGCGCACCTGCGGATCTAATTCGGCAGGATTTGCCTTGAAGACAAATATCGCATTTTGAGGCACTGATTTGAATCCATATCAATCCTGCGAAAAAGATGGCCGATCCTGCTTAATCCAGTTCACTAAATTACATAATTATATTAAGTCTTGTTGATGAATACTGCGAATTGTGGTCAAATCCTGCGCCGTCCCACCACCGACAGAGGCATGATTATACCATTTCGGCAGGTTTCTCCTCCAAAATTCAAATTCAATTTTCGCGGGTTGCTGGTCAAAAGCGCAGGATTTAGGACTAAAATTCTGGAAGTTCTGGAGATTTGATTAAGGCAGTCGTGAATTGTTCCGCAGGATTATTGATTAACTTGAGGTGTAAACTAATTGCATTTACACCAATTTTCTGTAGCACTATCATATGTTTATATGTACATTCTTACATTCCCTTACACACAATATTTTGTGCACACCACGAACTTTGCTCTCTTGTTGTAGACTTTGCTTCGCAGACACATAAAATGTGAAAATTTAGAAATTTGAATGACATTTAATCGTCATTCACAAATTGTCATTTGCGAGTGACAAATGGAAAATGACAAATAGAAAAATGGCAAATTACAGCAATTAGTCCCCAAAAACCAGAAAAGTGTGGCTAAAACCGGCGATTGTCACCAAAACAGGGAGAATGTCAACAAAAAATTAGCCGACACCTGGCCAAAAAAATAAAAACCTCATATTTAAACGGATTTTCTGTGAATGCTGCATATCTTCAGTAGGTGAGTTATCGCACTTTCATTGCAATTGTATGCTATAATACCTACACGGGCTTAACGCTCCTCTGAAAGCAGGTCAGTAGGTAGGTACCTATAAGGTACTCATCGAGCTGATAATCATACAATCATGTTTTTAAATCCTAACAAGGTCCTCCTCACGAAGTGCACCCGGGTGGGTTCCAGCAGAACGCTCCACTTCGAGGGTTGCCATCGCATTCCGAAAGGGATGGTGATGGTCTGTGGATTTTGCACTAAAAAGGTTCTGAACGAGAAACTGCAAGCGGCTTAAACGAAACACTTGTTTCAACACACGCAACTAAACCCTCTCATGAGAACTAATGATATGGTTATCACGCCTGCACTCTTTTACAACAACAAGACAGCAGACAGCTTGTTAATTTGATTAATGAATCACATTTAACACATACTATGAGATCACCATCAGCAAAACAATTATGCAGTTCCGACTTCCGCTTCCGCTTCCAGTTCAGTTTAGGAAGTTGTTTGTCGCTTTATGTTGCCGTACGATGTAGGGGAGCGATGGGGCAAATGGGACCCTAAAATTCTAAAGTCTGTAGAGTTTTCATTTTAGTCGATTTCCATGAAATTTTTTGCATAGATACTCGCTATTGCCTGTAGATTGGTGTACTAACACCAAACTTCACCATTCCGCGCCCATTTTGTGGGTGTGGCCTCATCCCGTTTGGCCAACCCTCGTTTGATTTTCCTGTGAAAGTATGTCAAATGGGACCCACCTAAATAGCCCAAATGGGATATCCCATTTGACCAACTCCCAGTATCCCATTTAACATCTTGTATTTAAACTATAATTTTTGATGCCTGAAAGTGAATGAAATAGAATACATTTTAACGGTAAGATGATAAAGTTTAAACCATGTCCAATTGAACAGAAAATTAGAAAAACCTTAGTTGGTCATGGGATATAGTAAATGTGGCCAAATGGGATATCCCATTACAAATTCATGAATATCCCATTTTGAAATCTATATGGCAATTGATTTATGGCTAATTAACATATTAGACTATCATTAACCAACCAAAAACCATCAATCACTGGAGAATACATAATGACGAACCAAATACAATCAAACATAAAGAGAATGTTCCACCAATCATGTCATGATAGGAGTAAAACAAGCGCATCGTGTCACTCATCATCTGGTGTAAGGAAGAACGTGTGTGAAGAAGAGCCTGATTGAATTACCACAATGACTTCATGGTTTAATTGAACTATCTCGACACATTCAGCAGCAACAAAAATTTTTAGTCCCAACCAATGTAAATTCCTTGAAATGGCAAGGGTCCCATTTGGTATACTATCCCATTTGCCCCATCGCTCCCCTATGACCCATTGACCCACTGCCGCCAGCTGTGAAGTGCCGATTGTCAGGAGGGTCTGGGCTCTGGCAACGGCTAACAAATTTCATGCTAAACCT
>WFMF01000091.1:0-127698 GCA_011033025.1 Beroe forskalii | reverse complement strand
TAATTACTTAATCAGAAAAGTGTCAGTATATCGGGAGATATGCCAATAATCAGCTCACCAAATTAAATTATGTAAATGAATCATTCTGAGTTCTGAAGCGAATACACGAAACGCATACGAAATCAAAGCGCGGGAAATGCAAAAGAAAGAAATGTGTAAGAATGGCTCGCTGAACAGGGAACGCGCGCGCACGTGGGCGCTTCTGCTACAAATTAATGTGCACTTGCAATCATATATTGTGTAACGCGTTACATAATACATACTTTTCGTACATTGGAAAGTTTTTTTTACTGTATTTGACGTCACGATCTGCAAAACAGCTGCTCTACTGTTAAACAACTGTACAGCAGAGCAGTAGGTCAAGGTGTTCTTAATGGGACTGGCAAGTGGCAATTATGGAGGTTTGGGCTCCGGAGCCCTGAAAATACCATGAATTTGAGACTTCTCAGTTCTCATATCCAGGATCCTTTTGTCTGACGTCGTCAGACCCATTATTTAAAAATTTTAACGTCAGGCAGCGCATGACAAGGATCCTTCAAATATTGGATAATCCCAAGGACGTGTGGCCGGTTCCCTAAAGCCCTAATTCTGCACCAGGGATATGATTGGAGGCAAACTCATGTCTAGGAGGCGCACAAGCTCATGTTTAGGCTAGAGTAGGAGGCTACAGGCTCTCGAAATAAGACAATACAATGCGCAAGCATATCCATAAACGAGGTTGGGTGGCAAGTTATGGGAGCCCCTGCATAATCTGTTACCGTTTTCGATATATAGTACGGGCTATAAAAGTATAAAAAACTGATATTGAGTATTTGTAGCCCGTCTATCCAAAACGGATACAGGGGCTCCCATAACTTACAGTTGCCACCTCGGCCATATTGTTCTTTGTGATCTGTTTTAAATTTAAGATCGGATTCTCAATTCATGGGAATAATAATTATAGCGAATGATATGCTAATATGCATAATTGTCGTGAAATAGTAAAATGAAAACTGAAAAGTTGGCTCCCGATTGAGATTTGATTTAATCGGGTGAAACTAGTCGTGCTCTCCAAAATTTCAAAGGTTGAATTGAACTTTTGAAATTTTGGGGAGCACGACTTTTCACCTCGAACATTTGGCATAATATCCTTGATTTATGCGAGGGGGAACGGACATTTGACCTACGGACATTTGACCTAGCGACATTTGACCTACGACAATTCACCTAGTGACATTTGACCTCAAGAGTGCGACAATTGACCTAAAAATCCGAGAACTTCCATCCTAATGTAAAACTATTGCAATTCAAAGTACGACTTTTTACCTCAGAAGTATGACATTTAACCTACTTGGGTAGGACAATTCACCTACTAGGGTACGTCAATTCACTTCAGAGTACGACAATTGACCTCAAAGTACGACAATTGACCTCAAAGTACGACAATTGACCTCAAGGTACGAAAATTCACCTAAAGGTACGACAATTCACCTCAAGGTACGACAATTCACCTCAAGGTACGACAATTGACCTCAAGGTACGACAATTCACCTAAAGGTATGACAATTGACCTCAAAGTACGACAATTGACCTCAAGGTACGAAAATTCACCTAAAGGTACGACAATTCACCTCAAGGTACGACAATTGACCTCAAGGTACGACAATTGACCTCAAGGTACGACAATTCACCTAAAGGTATGACAATTGACCTCAAACTACGACAGTTGACCTAAGGGTACGACAATTGACCTCAAAGTACGACATTTGACCTCAAGGTACGACATTTGACCTCAAGGTACGACAATTGACCTAAGGGTACGACAATTGACCTCAAAGTACGACATTTGACCTCAAGGTACGACAATTCACCTCAGAGTACGACAATTCGCCTCAGAGTACGACAATTGACCTGAAGGTACGACAATTGACCTCAAGATACGACATTTGACCTCAAGGTACGACATTTGACCTCAAGGTACGACAATTGACCTCAGAATACGACAATTCACCTCAGAGTACGACAATTGACCTCAGAATACGACAATTCACCTCAGAGTACGACAATTCACCTCAGAGTACAACAATTCACCTCAGAGTACGACAATTCACCTCAAGGTACGACAATTCACCTCAAGGTACGACAATTCACCTCAAGGCACGGGGAACGGACATTTGACCAAGCGACATTTGACCTACGACAATTCATCGAGTGACATTTGACCTCAAGAGTGCGACAATTGACCTAACGATCCTAGAATTTCCCTCCTAATGTAAAACTATTGCAATTCAAAGTACGACTTTTGACCTCAGAAGTATGACATTTCACCTACTAGGGTGCGACAATTCACCTAATAGGGTACGACAATTCACCTCAGACTACGATAATTCACCTCAGAGTACGACAATTGACCTCAAGGTACGACATTTGACCTCAAGGTACGAAAATTGACCTCAGGGTACGACAATTGATCTCAGAGTACGACATTTGACCTCAATGTACGACAATTGACCTCAAGGTACGACAATTGACCTCAAGGTACGACAATTCACCTAAAGGTACGACAATTCACCTCAAGGTACGACAATTCACCTCAGGGCACGGGGAACAGACATTTGACCTACGGACATTTGACCTAGCGACATTTGACCTAAGACAACCCACCTAGTGACATTTGACCTTAAGAGTGCGACAATTGACCTAACGATCCGAAAATTTCCATCCTTATGTAAAACTATTGCAGAAATCAGAAGTATAATGACATTTCACCTACTAGGTAAAGTTTCACATCTTAATGTCCACGGCGGTGGACATTAGGTGAATTAACGTAGCAAGAGGTCAATTGTCGCACTTTGAGGTGAATTGTCGTACCTTGAGGTCAATTGTCGTTTCCCGAGGTCAATTGTCGTACTTTGAGGTCAATTGTCGTACCTTGAGGTGAATAGTCGTACCCTGAGGTTAATTGTCGTTCTTAGACGTGAATTGTCGTACCTTGAGGTGAATTGTCGTACCTTGATGTCAATTTTCGTACATTGAGGTGAATTTTCACATCCTGAGGTCAATTGTCGTACTCTGAGGTCAATTGTCGTAGCTGAGGTCAATTGTCGTAGCTTTAGGTCAATTGTCGTACCCTGAGGTCAATTGTCGTACCTATTGAGGTCATTTGTCGTACCCTGAGAGGTGAAATGTCGCACCCATTTCAAAACCCTTAGGTCAAATGTCGCGTTTTTTAGGTGAATTGTCGCACCCTCATTCAAAAATCCTCCAAATTTTAGGTGAATTGTCGTAGATCTGGGACATTTCACCTCATCGAATTTCATATACATTAACATTGAGGTCAATTGTCGCTAGGTCAAATGTACGTAGGTCAAATGTACGTAGGTCAAATGTACGTAGGTCAAAAGTCGGGCTTCCTATGCGAGTTCTCCTGAGACTCTGAAAGTGCGTCTGCCAAAGGCCCAAAGAATATTTTTGCGAACTTCGCCGCAAATTCACTTGACTTCATCTCAATTCGCGGCCACCTCAGGTGAACTGGTTTCTCGCAAAAATCAAAGACAATTCCCGACATTTGAACCATGGAACTGTCAGTCAGGAAAGGAAATAGGAAAGGAAATAGGAAAAGAATTAGGAAAGGAAGTAGGAAAGGAAATAGGAAAGGAAATAGGAAAGGAAATAGGAAAGGAAATATGAAAGGAAATAGGAAAGGAAATAGGAAAAGAAATAGGAAAGGAAATATGAAAGGAAATAGGAAAGGAAATAGGAAAGGAAAAAGGAAGTAGGAAAGGAAATAGGAAAGGAAATAGGAAAGGAAATAGGAAAGGAAATAGGAAAGGAAATAGGAAAGGAAATAGGAAAGGAAATAGGAAAGGAAATAGGAAAGGAAATAAGAAAGGAAATAGGAAAGGAAATAGAAAAGGAAATAGGAAAGGAAATAGGAAAGGAAATAGGAAAGGAAATAGGAAAGGAAATAGGAAAGGAAATAGGAAAGGAAATAGGAAAGGAAATAGGAAAGGAAATAGGAAAGGAAATAGGAAAGGAAATAGGAAAAGGAAATAGGAAAGGAAATAGGAAAGGAAATAGAAAGGAAATAGGAAAGGAAATAGAAAGGAAATAGAAAGGAAATAGGAAAGGAAATAGGAAAGGAAATAGGAAAGGAAATAGGAAAGGAAATAGGAAAGGAAATAGGAAAGGAAATAGGAAAGGAAATAGGAAAGGAAATAGGAAAGGAAATAGGAAAGGAAATAGGAAAGGAAATAGGAAAGGAAATAGGAAAGGAAATTCGTAGGATGTTACCCTACCCTCGCGCGCGGCGCAACGTTCCACATTTGGACGTCACTTTGCAACCTAGCCAGCCAGTCAGAAGAAATAGACGGGGCAACGTCCGTCGAAAAGGAAATAGGAAACGTCGCCGATCGGCGTTAGCACCTGGTTAGCTGTGAACATATATCGTCTGACATTGACAGACCCTCTCGAGAATCAGCGACCGCGACCTGCAGAAGCTGCACTGCGCCAGCAACGCGTATACCCTTGCTTCGACGGACGTTGCCCCGTCTATTTCTTCTGACTGGATGTTGCTAAACGCGTATATAATATCCCTGTTATCGTCGCGCGGCGCGCTTCCAATTCCCGTAGGAAAGCGCGCGGCGCGTACACACACCTATGCGGGCTTAGGAAGACTGGATGGCTAGGTTGCAAAGTGACGTCCAAATGTGGAACGTTGCGCCGCGCGCGAGGGTAGGGTAACATCCTACGAATGACGAACCCTTGTCAGACGTTGTCTGACAAGGGTCGGCGGACGCTTCGACGCGCGCTTCGCGCGCGCACCCGCCGAAGGCTAAGGGGTCAAACAACGTCTGACAACGACACCCCTGGTCGTAGGATGTTACCCTACCCTCACGCGCGGCGCAACGTTCCACATTTGGACGTCACTTTGCGCCTTTCTTCTGACTTGTCCAACAACAAGTCAGAAGAAAGGGACGGACATCGCCCGTCGACGGGTCATACTTCGTACGACAAAGCATATATTAACTTTTTTTACTAAATGCAGAGCATGCATTGTTACTCCATGTTACGGAGCCTTATTTTGCGCGCGCAAGCGCGCCTCTTCAGAGAAGAGGCAAAATAAGGCTCCACCATAATGGTAATAGTCGATGCGCGTCGTAACTAATTATCGCGCGCGCTGAAAATATCCCGCGCATTGGATTCAGCGTGGATGGTTTACATAACATGAATTGCATCGCGGCTGCACGATATGTCATTATGCAGTAAAGAGCCGGTGCTCACGAGCAGCAAGCATAATCAAACGGGGTACAAGGAGCCGGTGCTCACAGATTCACAAGCAATTATAGCTAAATCAAATGGACACAAGCAGCAAGCATTATCACCAATGGGGCAGATAGAGATAGATCCGGCCCAAAGATAGATACACAAGCAGAGTCTCCTTAAGCATCAATTAATGGGGCAGATAGAGCCGGGCCCACAGGCCAGAGTCACCTGCAGCAAGCACTATCAAAAGGAATAGATAGAGCCGGGCACACAGAGTCTCCTGCAACAAGCATAATCAAATGGAGTAGATAAAGCCGGGCACACGGAGTCTCCTGCAGCAAGCATAATCAAATGGATTAGATAGAGCCGGGCACACTGAGTCACTTGCAGCAAGCATAATCAAATGGAGTAGATAGAGCCGGGTGCACAGAGTCTCCTGCAGCAAGCATAATCAAATGGAGTAGATAGAGCCGGGCCCACAGAGTCACCTGCAGCAAGCATATAATAAAATGGAGTAGATATAGCCGGGCACACAGAGTCTCCTGCAGCAAGCATAATCAAATGGAGTAGATAGAGCCGGGCCCACAGAGTCACTTGCAGCAAGCATAATCAAATGGGGTTGATAGAGCCGGGCCCACAGAGTCACCTGCAGCAAGCATAATCAAATGGGGTAGATAGAGCCGGGCACACAGAGTCACCTGCAGCAAGCAAAATCAAATGGGGTTCATAGAGTTGGGCACACAGAGTCTCCTGCAGCAAGCATAATCACATGGAGTTGATAGAGCCGGGCCCACAGATTCTCCTGCAGCAAGCAAAAATCAAATGGGGTAGATAGAGCCGGGGCCAACAGAGTCTCCTGCAGCAAGCATAATAAAATGGAGTAAATAGAGCCGGGCCCACAGAGTCTCCTGCAGCAAGCATAATCCAAATGGGAGTCAGCAAGCATAATCAAATGGGGTAGACAGAGCCGGGCCCACAGAGTCTCCTGCAGCAAGCATAATCAAATGGAGTAGATAGAGCCGGGCCCACAGAGTCTCCTGCAGCAAGCATAATCAAATGGAGTAGATAGAGCCGGGCCCACAGAGTCACCTGCAGCAAGCATATAATAAAATGGAGTAGATATAGCCGGGCACACAGAGTCACTTGCAGCAAGCATAATCAAATGGAGTAGATAGAGCCGGGCCCACAGAGTCACTTGCAGCAAGCATAATCAAATGGGGTTGATAGAGCCGGGCCCACAGATTCTCCTGCAGCAAGCATAATCAAATGGAGTAAATAGAGCCGGGTCCACAGAGTCACTTGCAGCAAGCATAATCAAATGGGGTAGATAGAGCCGGGCCCACAGAGTCACCTGCAGCAAGCATAATCAAATGGGGTAGATAGAGCCGGGCACACAGAGTCACCTGCAGCAAGCAAAATCAAATGGGGTTCATAGAGCCGGGCCCACAGAGTCACCTGCAGCAAGCATAACTAAAATGGAGAATTTTGGCCCCAAAAGAGTCCCTTGAGCAAGTTTTTATAATAAAATTGGAAAAAATAACCGGGCCCCGAGTCCCTGCAGAAAGCAAAATAAAAGGGGGCAGAAACCCGGCCCCCCAAGGCCCCGGAGATAAATTCCTTTTTCAAGCAGTTTTTGGGGCAGCCAACCCTTTTTCAGCAGCAGCAAGGGGCCGGGCCTTTTTTTGGCACCCCCACGTTGGACAGAAAGCCCTTGCAGCGTTTTGGGGGGGTAAAGAGTTCCAGCCAAGCCAGCATTTCAGTCGGGGGCTTTATCAAGGAACACCGGCCCGGCCCAAATCAGCACCCGGGCCCAAAAGCCAATAAAATGGGGCTTGCCCATTAAAAATTTTCCAAAAATTAAAAGAAGCGAGGGTCTTTAAAACAAATCAAAAGAAGACCGGTAAAATGGGAGTAAAGACCGGCCCACAGAGGTTTATTCATAGCATCACCTGGCTACGCCCACAGAACGCCCAAGTTACGTCATCATTGTTTTGTTCAACGCCTCCTATCTACCCATTCATTATTCTGCGCGGCATATCGCGCATCAGTCACACGCTCAAATTGGCTGAATCATTTAATAGGGCGTAAATATGCGCCCCGAGCGAGGAGCGAATTTTACCATTGTTGCGTGGTTAAACCTGCGTGTCCGGCCTGTTTCTACTCCATTTGCGCGCGCTTTTGCAGAAAAGTCACAAACAGGGCCACGCAACAATGGTAAGATTCGCTCTCAGCTCGGGGGCATATTTTACGCCCCTATTAAGTGATTCAACCATATTTGGGCATTAATTGTTTGAGTGCGCTCGTACGCCGCGCTCTAGGCTGAGAGTCACTCTAGCAGAGATGACCATATTTTGAGATCCTCTAAATCGTTGGATAAAGTGATGACGTAAGTCAGGTTTAACAGGCGTTCCTTGAAATAATTGATTATGCTTGCTGCAGGTGACTCTGTTGGCCCGGCTCTATCTACCCCATTTGATTATATATCTTGCTGCAGGAGACTCTGTGTGCCAGGCTCTATCTACCCCATTTGATTATGCTTGCTGCTTGTGACTCTGTGCCCGGCTCTATCTACTCCATTTGATTATGCTTGCTGCAGGAGACCTCTGTGTGCCCGGCTCTATCTACTCCATTTGATTATGCTTGCTGCAGGTGACTCTGTGGCCCGGCTCTATCTACTCCATTTGATTATGCTTGCTGCAGGAAACTCTGTGCCCGGCTCTATCTGCATTTGATTATGCTTGCTGCCGGAGACTCTGTGTGCCCGGCTCTATCTACTCCATTTGATTATGCTTGCTGCTGGTGACTCTGTGTGCCCGGCTCTATCTACCCCATTTGATTATGCTTGCTGCAGGAGACTCTGTGGGCCGCCCGGCTCTATCTACTCCATTTGATTATGCTTGCTGCAGGACACTCTGTGGGCCCGGCTCTATCTACTCCATTTGATTATGCTTGCTGCAGGAGAATCTGTGTGCCCGGCTCTATCTACTCCATTTGATTATGCTTGCTGCAGGAAACTCCTGTGTGCCCGGCTCTATCTACTCCATTTGATTATGCTTGCTGCGGTGACTCTGTGGGCCTGGCTCTGTCTACCCCATTTGATTATGCTTGCTGCAGGAAACTCTGTGTGCCCGGCTCTATCTACCCCATTTGATTATGCTTGCTGCAGGTGACTCTGTGTGCCCGGCTCTATCTACTCCATTTGATTATGCTTGCTGCAGGACACTCTGTGTGTCTGGCTCTATCTACTCCATTTGATTATGCTTGCTGCAGGAAACTCTGTGTGCCCGGCTCTATCTACTCCATTTGATTATGCTTGCTGCAGGAAACTCTGTGCCCGGCTCTATCTACTCCATTTGATTATGCTTGCTGCTTGTGACTCTGTGGGCCCGGCTCTGTCTACCCCATTTGATTATGCTTGCTGCTTGTGACTCTGTGGGCCCGGCTCTGTCTACCCCATTTGATTATGCTTGCTGCAGGAGACTCTGTGTGCCCGGCTCTATCTGCTCCATTTGATTATGCTTGCTGCTTGTGACTCTGTGGGCCCGGCTCTGTCTACCCCATTTGATTATGCTTGCTGCTTGTGACTCTGTGGGCCCGGCTCTATCTACTCCATGTGATTATGCTTGCTGCAGGAGAATCTGTGGACCTGGCTCTATCTACTCCATTTGATTATGTTTGCTGAAAGAGACTCTGTGTGCCCGGCTCTATCTACCCCATTTGATTATGTTTGCTGCAGGTGACTCTGTGAGCCCGGCTCTATCTACCCCATTTGATTATGCTTGCTGCAGGTGACTCTGTGGGCCCGGCTCTATCTACCCCATTTGATTATGTTTGCTGCTTGTGAGTCTGTGTGCCCGGCTCTATCTACCCCATTTGATTATGCTTGCTGCAAGAGACTCTGTGTGCCCGGCTCTATCTAGTATCTAGTCCATTTGATTATGTTTGCTGCAAGAGACTCTGTGTGCCCGGCTCTATCTACTCCGTTTGATTATGCTTGCTGCAGGTGACTCTGTGGGCCCGGCTCTATCTACCCCATTTGATTATGCTTGCTGCAAGTGACTCTGTGGGCCCGGCTCTATCTACCCCATTTGATTATGCTTGCTGCAGGAGAATCTGTGTGCCCGGCTCTATCTACTCCATTTGATTATGCTTCCTGCAAGTGACTCTGTGTACCCGGCTCTATCTACTCCATGTGATTATGCTTGCTGCAGGAGAATCTTTTGACCCGGCTCTATCTACTCCATTTGATTATGCTTGCTGCTTGTGACTCTGTGTGCCCGGCTCTATCTACTCCATTTGATTATGCTTGCTGCAGGAGACTCTGTGTGCCCGGCTCTATCTACTCCATTTGATTATGCTTGCTGCAGGAAACTCAGTGTGCCCGGCTCTATCTACTCCATTTGATTATGCTTGCTGCAGGAAACTCAGTGTGCCCGGCTCTATCTACTCCATTTGATTATGCTTGCTGCAGGTGACTCTGTGTGCCTGGCTCTGTCTACTCCATTTGATTATGCTTGCTTTAGTTGACTCTGTGTGCCCGGCTCTATCTAATCCATTTGATTATGCTTGCTGCAGGAGACTCTGTGTGCCCGGCTCTATCTACTCCATTTAATTATGCTTGCTGCAGGTGACTCAGTGTGCCTGGCTCTATCTACTCCATTTGATTATGCTTGCTGCAGGAGACTCTGTGTGCCCGGCTCTATCTACTCCATTTGATTATGCTTGCTGCAGGAAACTCTGTGCCCGGCTCTATCTACCCCATTTGATTATGCTTGCTGCAGGAGACTCTGTGTGCCCGGCTCTATCTACTCCATGTGATTATGCTTGCTGCCTGTGGGCCCGGCTCTATCTGCCCCATTTGATAATGCTTGCTGCTTGTGACTCTGTGTGCCCGGCTCTATTTACTCCATTTGATTATGCTTGCTGCAGGAGACTCAGTGTGCCCGGCTCTGTCTACTCCATGTGATTATGCTTGCTGCCTGTGGGCCCGGCTCTATCTGCCCCATTTGATAATGCTTGCTGCTTGTGACTCTGTGTGCCCGGCTCTATTTACTCCATTTGATTATGCTTGCTGCAGGAGACTCAGTGTGCCCGGCTCTGTATACTCCTTTTAATTATGCTTGGATCAGGTGACTCTGTGTGCCCGGCTCTATCTACTCCATTTGATTATGCTTGCTGCAGGAAACTCTGTGTGCCCGGCTCTATCTACTCCATTTGATTATGCTTGCTGCAGGAGACTCTGTGTGCCCGGCTCTATCTGCCCCATTTGATAATGCTTGCTGCTTGTGACTCTGTGTGCCCGGCTCTATTTACTCCATTTGATTATGCTTGCTGCAGGAGACTCAGTGTGCC
Source organism: Beroe forskalii (assembly GCA_011033025.1). Taxonomy (NCBI): domain Eukaryota; kingdom Metazoa; phylum Ctenophora; class Nuda; order Beroida; family Beroidae; genus Beroe; species Beroe forskalii. The sequence goes on along the minus strand of WFMF01000091.1, from coordinate 117,102 downwards.
CGGCTCTGTCTACTCCATTTAATTATGCTTGCTGCAGGTGACTCTGTGTGCCCGGCTCTATCTACTCCATTTGATTATGCTTGCTGCAGGAAACTCTGTGTGCCCGGCTCTATCTACTCCATTTGATTATGTTTGCTGCAAGAGACTCTGTGGGCCCGGCTCTATCTACTCCATTTGATTATGCTTGCTGCAGGAGAATCTGTGGGCCCGGCTCTATCTACCCCATTTGATTATGCTTGCTGCAGGAGACTCTGTGGGCCCGGCTCTATCTGCCCCATTTGATTATGTTTGCTGTAGTTGACTCTGTGTGCCCGGCTCTATCTACTCCATTTGATTTAGCTAATTGCTTGTGAATCTGTGGGCACCGGCTCCTTGTACCCCGTTTGATTATGATTGCTGCTCGTGAGCACCGGCTCTTTACTGCATAATGACATATCGTGCAGCCGCGGTGCAATTCATGTTATGTAAACCATCCACGCTGTATCCAATGCGCGGGATATTTTCAGCGCGCGCGATAATTAGTTACGACGCGCATCGACTATTACCATTATGGTGGAGCCTTATTTTGCCTCTTCTCTGAAGAGGCGCGCTTGCGCGCGCAAAATAAGGCTCCGTAACATGGAGTAAGGCGCGCGCGCTTCGCGCGCGCGAGGGGGTCAGGCAACGCCTGAAAAAGTTGTCTGACGTCTTGCTAAACACGTATATCCCTGTGTGGTTCGCGCGGCGCGCTTCTCCAGCCGTAGGGAAGCGCGCGGCGCGTACACACACCTATGCGGATTTAGGAATCTGACGTCGTCAGACCCATTATTTCTGCGAGTCTAGTCGTAGCGCGCGCGCGCTTCGCTTGCGCGAGGGGGTCAGGCAATGCCTGACAACGCGCGAGGAGGAACGACGGCGCGCCGCGCGCGCAGAACAGAAGCCGCGCGGCGAAGGGGTCAGAGCAGACAACGTGCTGATTCCTAAGTGCTAAGGCCGTATAGGTGTGTGTACGCTCCGCGCACCTTCCTACGGGGGGAGCGCGCCGCGCGAGCATCACAGGGATATCATATAGTATATACGTGTTTAGCAAAACGTCTGACAAGCTGCAGCGGCTTGCGTCAGCTCGCTGAGCGGCGTGCAGTGTGTCGCTCGGAAGAGTCAACGATCGACAAAGCAAAGCCGAAGGCGAGGGGTCAGACGACAACGTCTGAAAAAGAAAATTTTATGAACAAAAACAAATGAAAACACAGCATTTTGGTCTGTTTCAGCATATTTAATCCTTGGTCTTATTAAGAGCACGAAGCTTTTTCAAAAGGGACATTGGACAAATGAAAAATAGGAATCAATTTCAAATAAATAAGTGAATTAGAATATACCATATAACAGAGAAATGGCATTTTACCTCTAAGTCAAAACATTTTAATATTTTACCTCAGGACACTTATTCAACGATATTTCAACAATAGGCAAAGGTCGGGGGAGTGAAATGAGCTGCTGCATGCTGTGAGGTAAGACTAAAATGCCTGATTTGTAATTGTGTAAATATTTATGAACGGCACCATAATGAGTTTAAGACCAATGCCTGAATTTGAAGGCATTTAAACTTTAAAATAAAACCTAATGACAGGCTTCAACAAAAATAAATATAGTTGGCATGCAGATATTAGATAACTGAAAAATGAATTACGACTAAAGCTGACGCGTTTCGATTTCAGAGCCTCTTCTTAGCTCTGCTTGGGCTCTGTTTCAGACCCAAAATTATTGATTAGCCAACTAATTACTAAAATGACCTCTAATAATTATAAGATATACTCCTCAACAAATATAATAAAGTGATATAATTGTAATAAATCATAAATAACATAAAATATATTTTACGGAAATCGGGTATTCTCAAATAATATTATGCACCACCTAGGCAAGTTTATGCAGTGTATGAGTATCTGAAATCCCGCTAGTAGGGCATTGATTATTCTACTTGATATGGAAGAGAAATTGAAACACTTCTCGAATCATTGTAGTTGTACTGCTGTTCGGTCGATGCGTAATTTCAGTTTAGTAACTCATAAAAAGTGCTAACATTTGATTAAAACCTAGGCCTCTGGTCTCGGTCTTGATGAGGTATTTAAATGCACTCGGCTGCGCCCTCGGGCGCACTTTATCCGGTTAACACTTTCAAATAGTTGCTAAAGTGCTAAACCTATCAATATACCGCAAGGGGAACGAAAATCCTGTAATAATACGTGGTATCTTGGCTGAGTTATCTCATTTTCACTGAATTCACATCCCTGAAGTGTTGCTTTAGCGCTGAGAAGGTTGTTGCAACGCACCCATCATGATACTGAACGTTTCCAGGTGTATATTAGATTTTAAACACTGTTGCCAGGTTACGTTGCCAGGTTACGTTGCCAGGTGTATTTGGGTTTTACACACTGTTGCTAGGTTACGTTGCCAAGTGTTTTTAGGTTGCTGTTGCTACACGTAAGTATCTGAAGCAGCACTGGGGTCTGAGTACGGGCTATAGGCTTTGAGGGTTGAAAGGCACTTCTTCAAGAAGACTTCCATGTTAGGGTGAATGTTAGGTCGCTTTGATACGCTGTACCACTCGATTGTGTCGACTTCCCTCCCACGCTCGAAGGAGGATGAAAATAATCAGTTGCAATGAGCTTTAATTTCATAACCCTCAGGCCTAAAAGAGAATTGCTTATTTTGAAATTATTCGACATGGGACGAATTTAGTTTGCAATTCGATATAGTTAGAATCTTCCTCGATAAAGGGTACTAGTGGGTTAGGGTTAAGGAAATAGAATCTACCTCGAATGTGAAGGGAAGGTGAGCGTTGTCATCATGGACTGACGCTGCCACAGCCTCGATCCAGGCGTTATCAGTGTTGAGGGAGTTGTCCAGATAACTCTTAGTTAACTGGTGGAGGGCATGAGTAAATAGGAAAATAGGGAAAATAATTGATGCTGATTTGAAAAAAGCGTGCAAATATATTGCACGTGCAGGACACAAAACGATGTGTATTACATCGACCAATCAGCGTGCAAGTTTACCTTCAACCTCTCTGGTCAATGGAGCTGCCTTACCTCCTTGTACTGCTCGAAGGCAGCCTCGATGGAAGCTCTGATTGCGGTCTGAGTGGAGGCAGTCCGCATCTGCCCTGCGTAGCACTGCTCCAAGACCACTCGCTGGTGTGCCTGCTTCAGCGGCTCGTTCATCCCCACGTAGCCCTGGGAGGGTAAAATAGGAAGACTACGGGGATCAGCCGGCATGTTAGTGATAAGCTGATAAAAGATTACTGATTAACAGTTAAATATGAATGGGGACTGATAGGCTAATAAGAAAAGACTGAAAAGTTGATAAGAGAGGACTGAAGAGTTGATAAGAGAGGACTGATTAAGCTGATGAATGATAAGCTGATAAGAGAGGGGGGACAAGAAGTTCCCACCTGAGGGAAGGAGTACTGATCGGAACCCTTCATCTTGAGCAACAACACTTCCACCACTGGCAAGCCCTGTTTGTTGATGATGTTGTTGGGGGAGTCTGGGAGCAGGGAAACCATGGGAGTAGCTTCTTCTTGGTACCTGGATTGAGGAAAACATCAGGAGTGGGGGTAGCTTCTTCTTGATACCTGGGCTAAGTTTATAAGAAAACATAGTGATAGAAAGTTTTCTCATTGTATACCTGGTGACGAGCGTGATAGCGAGTTTGTTGGGTCCCCATCGGAAGAGGTTTCCTCGATGCTTCAGCCCTGTCCTTCCCTTGGGATTTCTGGGAATTTAAGGTTTCAATGAACAGACTGAAATCACTTGTAACCAGTTACACCGTAGTTCTTCATTGAACCCGGTAGAAAATACGAGTAAACAAATATGCAGTTGAGAATATCGGTCGAGTAATTAACCCCCGCGAAAAAGTGCGCGCGGCGGAGGGTAAAATCGCACAGCTAAAATGCCCACATTTCACATTTACACGCCCACATTTCACACTAGAACGCCCATATTTCACATTGAAACGCCCACATTTCACACTAAAACGCCCACAATTCACCTGGGAAGCCGTTGACGACCTCGTAGGTGCTGACGACACTGACTCGGTCCAAACCATCTGCTCCCACCTGGTTAAACTTCAACTGCGACCTGGGAAAAAGGATGAGACCTCCACAACTAATGAAAGTATGAGAGATAAATTTATAAGAGATAAATCAACATTCGAAGCGTGGGATATATAAAGTGCAACATTTGACACAACCAAAATGAGAGTATAAGAGATACATATTAAAGCAACATTTGACTATAATTTCCAATGTAACTCACGGCATCTTGGGGTCACACTCCAGTTCGTTAGGGTGGTCGCTTTCAAATCCAGGAGGATTGTAGTCTTCAAACGAAGCCTGGGAGAGGACTGGAGTCATCAATTCCATATATACAATTAGAGATTCCTATATTTAAACAAAAAAGGCGATTGTTGGAGGGAAAATATCCCTTGGGCTCCTTGCCCCCCCCACATACTCACATCCTCCCAAAAGCCACATCCTCCCAAAAGCCACATCCTCACAAAATACTCACATCCCAGGGTATCTTGTCTTTCTGGAGCTTGAGCCGCTCCACGTTTGAGCCCGGGTAGGGAGTTATCAGGGAGTACTTGTGGGTTGTCATCCCCGTCCAGTGGGCTATCGTCGTCTCCGGCTGGGGAAAATTATTATCTTTACTAGTAGAAAAGTTTACTTCTGAATATTTATAGGAAAAAAGTTGGCTTTTTGTCTAGGAGTAGGAATCGGATAGAAGGTTTAGAAAAGACGATCATTAATTTCAATCCACAGTGCATGAAATATGCAGAAGGCAAGGGGAATTAATACAAATGGAATTACTTATGTTGAAAATAAGATTATAAGAGTGTGACCCATACGATTACAGTGCTCTTAATCAAGTAATCACAGTGCTGTCAATCATCATATCGTCTAGAGGCTGGCAATCGTAATAAGAACCGTCAAAAGTGAATCAAATCTCGATTGTATGATTCTGATAGATGGGGACCTTTCAGCAGTTTCATGACATAAGGCATATTTGTATCTTGATTGATTGAAAACCAGTAAGGGTTTCAAAAACTTTATCGATAGTATGAAGTCACCACCTATCAGAGTCACAACCAAAAGTTTCATTACTTTTTGACCGATTTTTAACCAATGCGCCATTATTTCTTATTTTCCAGCAAAATAATTATCCAGCCAATTAAAAGTTTCGTTTGAAGTTTGAATCTAGAGGCTATATGAAAATAGAATGCAATTATCCATGCCATGCAATAATCTTGATTGAAATTCTTTAATCATAATCAATATCAATCAAAGATTCAATCAAATAATCGAGTCAGCTGCTGTGGGTGGTGTGTAGCAATGATTATTGATGCTTGGAAAATCACAAAATATCTAAATATGCACATCATGCAATATGCGATAACTTCTGGTTATTATTTTGTTTATAACTTATAAAAACCAGGGAGGTTCAGTTCATGAAAGCAAAATCTTATTTTCGATTACTTGGGAATTTTCGATTAAGTCGGTCTCTTCTAGTTCGCTACCTCGCGTTTATCTACTGACTTAAAACCCCTTAAAATGAAGAAGGATATAGGCTCGTTTTTGGAGAGGAAAAATATAAAGTTAGGACTGAGGTTCTTTCTGGGACCGATTTCGCCATCTGAAAAACTTCAACTTAGAAAGATTGGGAAATTGAAATAGTCATAGGGTGGTGGGCAGATATAACACTCAATTACAGGCAACTTAAAATAAAGAAGGACATAAAATCTCCAAAGTTCCATGGATGCATAAATGAATGATTCTTATATCGATGATATCACGAAATCGATAACAAGATTGAAGATTTAAATGAACCCAACATCGCAAAGCATCCATGAATGAATATTGCCTCAAATTCTCACAAGCTACGTCAAAAAACACAATCGAATCGTCAGAAAATTTGACACTCCATTGAAATACAGCACCGTTTTTAGCTCGAACCCGGTAAAATATGCAGCAGCTACATAGCTATAAAATAGTCACAATCAATAGAGTCAAACTTAAAGAAATATCACAGTCGAGAAAAATGAACTCTAAAAATCACCCGAAATTCCCGAAAAAAGTCAGCAAAATCAAGACAAAATGTCACATGCTCCGTAATATTCCTTGTAACCTAAAAAGAAAGGAGGTTTTCATTCGGGAGGGTCGACATTCTTTAAGTGCCGTAGTTTTCAAACCTTCAAAAGTTCAAAGTGGGCACAAAAATTACATGCTTCTAAACTACGCATGAAGAAAGTTTTTCGATATATAAACAATCAACAAAAAGCAATATTCTTGCATTTGATCGTATCAGAATCTCAGCAGTTTTCCAACATCGCGTCTGTTCCAGCAAACATTACAGTACCATGAAGCTCCCTGCTCTATTTTACCTGCGAAGGCAGTCCTTCCTCCGGAACAACAGCCACTGGAGCAGTAGGGGGCTCATCCACTGGAGGTTCATCTTCTGGTTCCTCGGTAGCTTCTCCTTCCGGCAGCAGGGATAACTTCGTCTTGTTCCTCCTTGCCGCTTGGACTCTGTGGAGCACCTTCTCAAACAGCCACTTTGACCTGGCCCTGTCTCCCATGGGCATCTCCTCCTCCTCAACCGGAGCAATGGAAGGTCTGCTTGGAGAGGGTCCGGGGGTGGAGTCGGCAGAGAGGCTACGTGGTTGCTGGTGCTGCAGGACCATGGCTGCTACATTCCCACCCAAACCAGCGGATGTTGCTCGCCTCTGATAATTTGGATCCGCTAATATTACTCTTTTGGGGCCCAATGGTTGAAAGGTTGAAAGGAGATATTTTGTTTTTTTGAAGAAAATGACTTATTTTAAATGTCAGATTCTATTATGGTGAGTGGGAGAGAATAAATTCTAATTGAGCCTCTGCCTATTTTTAGTTTCAATTCCACAATTCCGGCATTTTGCGATAATTTTAAGTACTTGGCTCAGTTTCGCCTTGCACTGTAAATCATTTAAATGTCTTCAGCTGCGCTGTCGACATTTATATAAAAAGATCTCAACTTTCTGAGTGTTCATCATACACCTCTAAAGTACATTTTTAAGAGCCTACAGTAAAATCAAACGGGGTATACTTGGTAACAAAAAATAGGAAATCGTAAAATTTAACAAATTCGATTAAAAATAAGAGGCTATAAGTAAACAAGCTCTCACTAATCCAACATGTAATCTACAATAAAACCATAGTATATTTATCAACAAATACACCTATGCCCAATAATTTAAAACATCTTCCAGATTTACTGATAGATTTAGCAACTAGTAAAAACTGTCAACCGGGATGATATCCTATCAAGATCAAGACCGAGACCAGAGGCCGCGGTTTTAATCAAATTTCATAGTTAACACCTTTTTATGAGTTACAAAACTGAATTACGTACCGACCGAAACCCGTCAGTTATTAACGAACACAAAGAAATTTTTTGAGCTCAAGTTATATATTCAGAACTCCTGACTAAGTTGCACTGAATGGGTAATATTGCAAACAACTGCATCGAGAAAGTTAGTACTTCGATTTTTTGATTGAATCAGCACAACAGTGCCACAATGAGACAATGAATCATGGATGGCAATTCAGTGATTATTAGATAATTACAGTACACTGGTATCATTAATTATTACGGCACAAACATACAAAAACAGGGAAATCTGATAAAGTTATACTTCAACATCTGAGTATTTGATTATCTGCAACAAACGAAGATTTGGGAACCCAAAGCACAAAAAGAAAGCAGAAACTCAGAAAGTGCATATATGATAGAAAGGTAGATACATGATTCGTACCCAGGAAGATCGATAAGAAATACTTTTGAGCGCGATTATCTAATGATAATAATCAATGGTCCGGAAGGGCCGGCAAAAGAACCTATGGACAACTTGAACTTTTCTTACACTATTTCGCGTTATTCGTGCCATCAAGGAGGAAAATGTACCAAATGGAAATGTCGTGGAAATCAAATTTCATAAGATAAGACGTTTTTCTTTGATAATAAAGGAAAAGTACTTAAGTAAGAAAGTTTGATGGGGTTGGATGACAAAATGTCAATGGTTGAAGCTATCTCTAATCTCTACTCTCAACAAACAACATAAACTGCTATTCTACAAGTTCATACTAACAAGCAACTAAATTATCATCAATAGCCTACCCAATTATTTCACAATTTGTCCCAATATTGGTTCTAGACTTCTAGAGCGCCCAAAAAGCATAAATAAATTCAGATTATGTTTTTAACCATGAAAAACATGCTAAAGTCCAAGAAGTACTAACACTATGCTGATAGTAAAGTCCGGAAAGGCTTCAATTTGACCCAAAATGCTTTTTGAGAGAACAATAAAATCATGCAAGTAACATATAAAAATCGACGTATAGTTCTAATCGACGAAGAAAGAGGAAGTACCTTATTGTAGGAAATTAAGCACTCAGAAAATTAAGCACCAATGCCTCTAAAAGGGCCTAATTTCATGGTGCTTAATGACGTGCTGGCTTAATTTTTTGAATACCTCAATTTTCAATTAATTTTGGGATTCAAAATGGCATAAAATGTTCGATATTTTGCTACATTTTCAGTGATAATGTAAAGCAATGAAAGTACAGAATTTGCCAACTTACAAATCTAAGCCCACCACATATTTCATATTGTCATTTAGATATCAGTAGTTTTTGAATATGATTAAATCATATAAATATAATGAACTCACTGTGTGATTAAGGTAAAAAAAGCGGCAATTAAAGAATCATGTATCAACTTATACATACGTAATACATACATACATAGGAAATACCTGCGTTTCATTTCATTATGATAAAACAAATTTTAATGCCTTGATTTATGCTACTCAAATCTGTTTATAACAGACGCACATAAAAATTGCGTGTAATTTGAATACATTATGGAAACATTGCATTAAGCTTCATGAAATGAAGCCTACATTTAATTACCCTAACATGTAATTAAGCACCAGACCTCTCAAAAGGGCCTAATTTCATGGTGCTTATTGACGTGTTGGCTTAATTTTTTGAGTGCTTAATTTCCTACAATAAGGTAGCCTGTAGGCCTAATAGAGTTATAGAAGAGGCGCATAGGACCTGGTTTTATTACAAATCAAAGTTTATAAAAAGTGGAATGAAATTGGTTTCAAGTAAACTTTCTTTCTCAAATCTCTACAAGCCAGGGGTCTGGCATTGGACGGCAAACCTTACTGCGGGTCCAAGGATGAGCTATAATACGAATTCGAAGGCCCGAGGACGAGTTTTTGTCACTTTGCTTGCCAGTCCCCAATGTTTTTATTCGCCATACCTTACGAGACATATTTAAAAGGTACGGAATTTGGGGATTTTACGAAAAAATCCCCATATTTTCGTTCCCCCAAAATTTCGATCCCCAAAATCATTTCCCCCAAATTAGTTAATTGCGGGTTTGTGATTTGACTAACAGTGCATAAAATATGGAATTCCCAGACAAATTTTAATAAGTATATCAGTGCAGAAGAGTTAAAAATATCTTAAATGCAGTACCTTAGTGGTAGAAATTATGATGCGTACTAATTATGATTATTTTTGCAAAATGATCATAATTAGTACGCATCATAAATTCTCCACATCATAATTTCTACAGATCATAATTTATACTTTCTCAAAACTCGACCATTATTTAGACTTTTAGAAAACATGTTGAAACAACCAGGATGACCATGTTGCCCAAAAATTATGGTTGGCTTCAAGGCCCTTTTCACATCTTTGTAATACAACTTCAATCAGCAAATTTTCAAAATCAAAGGTTGCGGTGCTATCATATCATGGAGTTGACATGATTACGGAGTTTCACTCAACTTAGTTGATACCAATAATCAAGGCCCTAACCTCCAAAGTCCAAATAAGCTACCTTACTGTCAGACCTTATCAAAGACCAAATTTACATTTGATCCAAAATGAAAACACCGACAGCATCGGTCGAAAAACAATATGTGAAATTCACATATTGTGAATGGGGGGCATGATATTCACATGACATTAACTTCCCAATCACCATGATGTTGAAAGTTAGCACAATTATGATGTAAATCATGCTAAAAGAAATGATTTTGTCAGAAAATAGCCGGCATCAAGTCTTATTTTATGATTTTTGATCGAATTTCGGAGGATTCTGGACAATTATGGTTTAAAGGGCCGGCTAAAATGGTAAAATAATGAAATTTCATTCCACTGGTTGTTCGCCAAAAAGACCTTTGTTTTTATCCCAAAATTTTTTCATCATAATTAGTACCGATCATAATTTCATTCGTCATAATAAATACACATCATAATTTCTACCACTAAGGTAATTCCTAATAAAACCTCCTACACTCGACTCGATAAAAGGGATCTTGTACTGGAAATTCTACTACTTCGATCACCTTAGTAATATTGGCCTTTCTGAAGTTCTGATTTATTCCCAAAAGTTACCTTATTTTTTTCGAATTTGAAAAAAGGCGAAAATCACCTGATTTGATTTGGGGATTTTTGAAAAAAATCCCCATATTTTCGAATCCCCACAATTTCGATCCCCGGAATTATTGTCCCATGTTATTTTGTCTTGTAAGGTATTTCACATCGAAATGTGTCAATTCAGTTTCACGAATAAGGGCACTAGAAGTTTTCTAAATTGGCGTTCTGCAATGTCTTATGCGACTCATCTATAAGATAAATCTGCTTTAGCCGTACAATTGGTATCTACTATCTACCTATAATAATTGTGCTTTGCACATGTCAAATCTAAAAACAAAGACATTCTCAATTAAATATTAAACATGTTCCATGCTTGGTGTATAAACAGTCAGTAAGGAGCAAATGCTTCGATCAGATAGAAGAAAGAGAGTTTAGCTCTAGATCTTTGCTGTGGTTTACCATACGGACCCAGACGGAGACAAGACTACGGTTTTTTAAAGAGAAAATTTTCCCATAGATAGCAGAAGTGATAAGGTGAGAGACTTTTTAGAAAGAGTGTTTCATCGAAATTTATGAATATAGAAAATTTATTTCCAACAATTTTAGTCCTCAGTATCTTGAATTCAACAATGAGAGAAATATTAGTGGATCCTTTTTCGTTGCACATTGGATCAGTGCCATATGGCACAATAATCTGGTAGTAACATGGTCTCCACTCGGGTCCGCACGGTACCCCACTCTGCCTCACATTCACTGCCGAGCTGCTTCACATTCACTGCTGCAATCATCAGTCATTGCACATTCACTGCCGAGCAGCTGTGAAATGCTTCACATTCACTGCCGAGCTGCTTCACATTCACTGCATCAATCATACACTGCCGAGCTTCATTCACTGCTGCAGGGTGCAGGGGAGACATCAGGCGACTTAATCCACACAGCATGGCTCCGCCAAGCAGCGCACAGCTGCGCGCAGGGTGCCCTGTGCGCAGGTTAGCGCACCGCACAGGGCACAGCACACCCTGCGCGCAGCAGCGCACAGTTACGCGCACAGCTGCGCACACAGCAGCGCGCAGCTCCGCGCAGCGTGCGCTGCCTGGCTAAAACTCGCTGCGGTTTGGTAAGCCCCTCCGACAAATTAAACCTCTGGCGCCTCCGCTGTGCCGCCGGCGTGAGACGCCCCCTCCAACTCCCTCAGAGTGTCCGGGTTGAGGTGCGCCAGGATCGCTTTGGGGGTCTTCGCTGTCCACTTCTCCCTTAGGGGCTCCTTATGGTGGCCGCCCAGCGACTTGGCAAAGCTTCCCACACCACCCCCTCCTCCCTAGAAGTGTGTGAGGGAATCTTACAGAACTGGGTTACAGGGGATCCCCATTCCCTCCTCCCTAGAAGGGCCCTATATTGACTAGAATATGAATTACAGGGAATTCCAGGGTTAGAGGGAACCCCAAGGCTACAGGAATCCTAGGGCATGGTTACAGGGGGTCTCTCCTCCCTAGAAGAATAGAGGAGCCATATTGGCTGTTTCAATTGAAATCACTGGAGTACAGGACTTTCTGAATCTGTTAGTCTGTTCGAAGTCTCACGACACTTCTTCATGCTGACAGTTTTTCAAACACAAGGAAATTGCTTATCCGATTATACTCATGGTATATATGGCATGGGCCGTGAAAAGGCTAATTATCGTCTGACGACATGATATTTTATCGTCAAGGATCATAATAGTGATAACCTGGCAAATCTTAATTTACCTTGAGTTTGCCTCTGACTTGTTGGGTCAACATATCTGAAACTTCTGAAATCTTGTCGGTGGCTGCGGCTAGTTGCACTTCTAACCGAGATATCTTACTCGTTAAGTCGTGGTACTGCCTGAGTAGTGAATAGTGCCCGATATAGCACATTCAAAAAGAAGAATTACCAGTGAATTGACCTGATTTTCAGTCCATATCTAAATATGTTGATCTTAATGTTTTGTAACCGCTGAGTGAAATAAAATACATATTATTTGAGTATTTGGAAACTACTTACGATTCTTCTATTCCTTTTGAACCGCTTTCGCTGAAATGAAAATATTAGTTTAAAATATACGAGGCATGTTTAGAACCTTTTGGAATGATGTATTGATAATCGCCGTCAACTGTTCCTCCATAAAGAAGAAGCTAGTAAAAACAAAAACAACAACAACAAAAAACGAAACAAAAACCAGCTCACCTTTTCAAGGGGGAATCATGCCCGTTTTCAGGCTTGTTCATTCTGATGAACTGCGCTCTACACTCAGCCTCCATAAGTGAGGATCGGTACGCCATCGAACTGTGCCGGTGCGGCATACTCGATACTGGAATGAGGAATTGTAAACTGATGAAGTTTCAAGGAAAATTTATGGATTGAATTTTAAAAAACCATCATTTTTGTGAATTCCGGAAACTTTTTGACCCTCCCTAAACGCTTTTTTGTAAGACAAAAAGGCGAGGGGGGAAGAGAATTGGTCTACTTACTCATTTTCTGTAGGTCCTTCTCGTAGTTGATCTTCTTGATGTAGCGCCGGTACAGGAACTTAGAAACATGGTAGAAGAAGTAGAGCAGGGACACAGGGTTAGGAAGAGGCGGTCTCTCTCGGTACTCCAGGATCATCTCAGCTCGCTGGGTCTTGTAGATGATGCCTGTGCGGGGCGTATACTTTGGTTTTTTGGAAATATTAGCTAAGTTGTTCAAGATGAGTTGCGCTTATGCGCCGATTTTACGGAAGCCGAGCAATTTTTTGGAACTCGTAGGTGTTGGAGAAGATGGCGATGAGGAGGTTGATGAGATGGGGGAGGGGGTGCAGCATCATCTCACACGGGGGGGGTATCACATACAGGGGGGGAGTGTGTAGTACCTATACCTAGGGGGGGGTGCAGCTCTAACCTGATTGTTGTTCCACGTTCTCGTAGGTGTTGGAGAAGATGGCGATGAGGAGGTTGATAAGCATCACGTTCACAAAGAGGAGGTACATGCACAGCAGGAAGAACGCCACGTAGTAGTTTATCCGCCCCACCTGGGGTGAGAGTCAATCAGAGGGCAGGATTAATTTCATTCTACACTCTGGTTGGTCGAATGGTTGTAATAAAAGTCGTCTCCAGGCTCTACTTTCATCCGTTACAGGTCAAACAGTATCACTTCATAATAAGCACCGTATCACTGCATCGCTCCCCAGCTTACCTTAGTGTGGTCTATGAGGGCATTCTTGGTACACTCGAACTCATCCAACTGCGAGTTTTCAAACTGCGTGGCTTCCCACCCTTTGCAATGACCTGGAAAATCATGGAGCTAGTGAAAAGCCATCCTCGGTAGAATTTATCTTACCGACAGCTGTAGTTGGAAGAAATTACACGAAAAATTTTGTGCATGGATTATGAAGACTGATTAGTAAAAGTCCCACAAAAGACCCAAAATGTTACAAAAAAGCGTTAACTTTTTAATTTTCGGGTCCCCAGCATCTCTACTCACCTTTGACGAGGTAGTCGTCTCACCTTTAGCGAGGTATTCATCTCACCTTTTGCGAGGTAGTCTACTCACCTTTAGCGAGGTAGTCATCTCACCTTTTGCGAGGTAGTCTACTCACCTTTAGCGAGGTAGTCATCTCACCTTCAGCAAGATAGTCTTCGAATTCGCTGATTCCTATCTCTCCGAAGACGTTGAGGTAGGAGCGACCCACCAGGCTGATCACTGTGTCAGCTGCGTTACTTTGTCGGAACGGGTAGAGGAGGGATTGGGAGGCTACGCCGTACGTGAACGTGAACACCTGCGAGTGGTGTAGTGGTATCGATTTGAGCACAGGATCAAAAGATCCTGAGTTCGAATCCCGGCCAGCGCCACTGAGCTAAGGGTGAACACCTGCGACACACGTCACGGATAATACGTTATGATACGTCATTACGTTATGATATGTCATTACGTTATGATATGTCATTACGTTATGATATGTCATTACGTTATGATACGTCATTACGTTATGATACGTCATTACGTTATGATATGTCATTACGTTATGATATGTCATTACGTTATGATATGTCATTACGTTATGATATGTCATTACGTTATGATATGTCATTACGTTATGATATGTCATTACGTTATGATATGTCATTACGTTATGATATGTCATTACGTTATGATACGTCATTACGTTATGATATGTCATTACGTTATGATATGTCATTACGTTATGATATGTCATTACGTTATGATATGTCATTACGTTATGATACGTCATTACTTTATGATACGTCATTACGTTATGATATGTCATTACGTTATGATACGTCATTACGTTATGATATGTCATTACGTTATGATATGATAAGTCACGGATACAGTACGTGATATTATCCACGCATTCTTTTACACACAAAAATATTATTCTAAAACGAATATTATGATAATATTATGATATTAATATTACGATAATCGTTAAGATTAGAACAAATTTTTGGTAGGTTCCCATTTTTCCGAGGGGGCCGCAGCCCCCACGGCCTCCCCCTGGCTAGGGGCCTGTATCATACATCACTGATACGTCATTATTACCTAATGATAAATGGCTGCAGTTTAACGACATGCTTTTGGTGAATCCACGAAATCAAACCCATATTCTCAGTCATGCAGGCAAATTTTAATATATGAATATTTAGCTGAAAAGTCCAGGAATATCGTTACAAACCGCCAGCAAGAAGAGAAAGAAGAACAAATCTATCGACAGCTTCTTCAGCATGAAGACTTTAGGTCCGATCTTGTCGTTGATTTCGAAAAGCTGCACGAATCTGAAGCTCCAAAACGAGAAGCAAATCGCTGACAGGAGCCGGTAACAGTGGTATGTCCCGAAGTTGTTAAGGTACTTTTTGATGAATTAAAATTTGAGGGACTGATTTCAAATCTCCGGATTAATTTTATTGAGTTGATTTCCTAGGTGATCATTCTGATCTCCTAACAGACTGAAGTTACAACTATATTTTGAAGTAACTTTAATTAACACGGTCGCTAAAATAAGCTTGGGAGGGGTATATAAACAAGATTGTTCCTCTCATTACCCGAAGTTGTTGAGGTCCATGATGTTTCCCTGATCACACGCCTCGCCGGCAGCCACTTTAGACTTATCACACACATACGGGGTGTTAGCCTTCAGCCCGAACGCAGTGAGGAACATGGCCACCGCCATGAAGTCGAGCAAGTTGTAAGTGTCCATGAAGTGATTGGTCACTTTCTTCAGCTTGCTCTTAGTGCGACCACTCCTGATCTGAAGTGACTTTATAAAAGCTCAGGTGACTTTATAAAAACTGTAGTCAGGTCAAATCTGCCAAAAATATTGGACCAAAATATTGACCTGACTTAAGGGATTTTGTTTTGATTAATTTGGGAGCACCCTAAGCTCAGTTTACCCATGGCATAGAAATCGCAAAATAGCAGCAGTCGAACTGTTTGATATGTCTAACGTCTCAAGCCTATAAAATACATGGACACGGGCCTATCGAGTCCATTTTGGAATACTTACAGAGGGCGTAAGCCCGAGGGATGTATACGGTTTTGGCCCGAGCCCGTAGGGCGAGGGCGGAGGGTCTAAACCAATATGGACCCGATCAGGCAAGTGTCTATATAATATTATAGACCCGCATGAAAACGTCAGAGGTTTCTATAATAACAGTGGCACTCTAACCACTATGGCACATATTATCAACATCTGATCTGATTTATTTCTACAGGGACAGTTGAAAGGACGAATACCAAGTTATACAAATCTTGCCATTCTAATCTCGAACCGTTCTTGTTGATAATGAAACTGACGTTATCGATAAGCAAACCGTATCTGAAAAATGAGATTTTCGTCAGCAAGATGTTCATGAATGATGAGAATGCTACCAATAAAAAGTATCGGAGTTTGGACAAAAATGTCAAGTTTTTGAGAAAATGATCACAGATTTCGTTCTTATTTTAACGCAGAATAATTCATGCGGTCAGAAAGATAAATGTGAAAATGATAACAGATCTCGTCCTCATTCCATCGTAAACTAACTCACGCGAACAGAAAGATAAATGTGATGTAGGTGAGGGAATTGAGGTAGAATTTGATGACAGGGGAGGTATAGAAGTAGTAGAGTTTCTCTTTGAGCGTGGGTGTCCGCACTGAGTCCCCGTCGTCCTTCTCGTTGTTAGACTGGAGGTTCGGAGCGAGCTCGGCGTCGTTATCGCTCATCCGTTTCCGGGATTTAGTCTGCGGAGACTATCTATGTTTTAAATGGCATTCTTAGAGTTAAGGTGCGCGGCTTTTTCATGCGCGGCTCACTGGCTTTTAATGAATAGAAAAGCCGCGCATAAAAAGCCGCACATAAAAAAGCCGCGCATAGAAAAGCCGCGCAAGCAAAAGTTCGACATGTCCCTGTTAATCTGAGGAGACAATATTTTTTATAGTTTATCTTACGCGAGTTGTTCTTGGAGAATTCTTAGATGTAAACTCACTGTGATTTCTTGACCTCGAAGAATCTTTATAGCCAAATCCTTCTTCGTCATGGGTAGTTTGTTGTAAGGGAGGAATATAGGTAGTGGGGGGATCAGACTGATAAACAGCTGAAAATTTAGACTATTGAGACGAAACATCGGATGATATTCAAATAATAATATTCAAATGATTGAAGTGGTTTATAATTGGCCAAACCTGAGAATGCCTCGTACCAATCATGAGCTAAGCTTTCGAAATTGATTTGAAGAGAACTTGAAGTGGCATCATGACTTAAAAACAGCTGTAGGAATATCCGTAAAACCTAACTAAAACATCGTGTACTCATTGCTCACTACTGAATACGTTCAGGAATGAGTGAAAACTGCATTCTTTGACGAAACCTACCCTTCCTGAGTTGATGGTTGGTTTCAGCTGTCCCATCCACAGGTCTGTCAGATAACTCTGATACGCCACATGGGCAATGAAGTTCTTAGCGTCGATAATCGTAGCCAAGTCGAAGAGGTTGAGTCCGCCCCATTCTGAAATATTATTACACGATGCTCAACTGTTCTTTCGACTTGTGATGAAATTTATAATTGAATGGGTAACGACAAGTGATATAATATTTTCACAGAAACTTGAGACAAGGAATTTAGGAGCGTCAAAACTGTGACCATGCCACACTGGCCCTGATATAGTTGATGAAAAGTTTTACCTTTCAGAGGGACAATGAGTATCTGTACCCAGTCTGGTTTATCGTAGTTGTGATAGCACATCGTCATGAGACCACACGCTAACCTTTCGAACTCTCTGTCAGAAGTACAAATGAAGTAATAGATGATCAAATATCCATAGAAATTGGATGAAATTGAGGTCATTTACAACCCTTCCCTGCCAGCATTGACAGACCGGAGACCCCCTCCCCTATACCCACTCAAAAACAAGTCTATGATTTGAATAATTGAAAATTCACTAGAAGAGGAACACATTCAGACTGATCAGTCTAATAATCGTTGATTAAAAACCTGGCTGAAGTTTCAAGTTTCTCAGTCATTTCTTCGTCGATCCGTGCCCATGTTGCTTCCATCTTGTCCAAAAACAAGAAAATCTTGTGAAAAATGTATCAGAAAAGTTCTAGAGAATTGTCAAGAATTTTGATCGAAAGATGCTTGATAGATTGAAAGCAAATTATATTTTTGGCTGATCTCGATTTGAATTACAACTGACCTTGTGAGCAACAAGCGAGGTTGCGATAGGAGTCCTAGAATTCTCCCAGAAGAACTTTGCCATGTCTGGGGCATCTATCAGGGCGGAGTAGACCATCATGAGATCATAGGGGTTCTGGAATGGTCGTTCATGTTGCTTGGTTGGGATATTGTAATCAATAACTATAGACTTATTAGCAACAGAATTAATTGCATAGTTCAATACTTATCTGATTCACTCAAATACTCAAATACTTTAGACTCAGCAGCAACTGATGACAGAATTAACTGTCCATGAAATGAGCGCCGATGATATCAAGGCTTCTATACAGGATTAGGCATGCATAGGAAAAGTCGATGAAATAAGCGCCGATGATATCAAGGCTTCTACAGGATGAGGCATGCACAGGAAAACTGAAAAGTGCTTCTCATCCCCTCAATCATAACTCTCTCACACAAACTCAACTATGTTAAGTCTTACATCAAATCGCTCGTCATCCCCCATGTCCTGGTTGTATTTCTCCTGTGTCAGGAAGGAGTGGAAGGTTCCCTCCATGATCATCTCCATCAGCTCCCCGATGTCACGCAGACAGATCTGAAGAAGAGATTATAAAATACATAGACACGGGCCTATCGTGTCCATTTTGGGATACTTCCAGAGGGCGTAAGCCCGAGGGATGTATCCGGTTTTGGCCCGAGCCCGTAGGGTGAGGGTCTTAACCAATATGGACTCGATCAGGCAAGTGTCTATATATTATTTTTACAGACCCGCATGAAAACGATAGAGAGTTCTATATTTACAGTGTCACGTTGAGAGCACGCCCAAACCGTGAGAGGGCGTAGCACAGCATTCAAAGTCAGTGCGATAAATAGCTAGGATAATATCAAATTTGTCTGCCACAAATCTCATTGCAAAACAAGTGCCTTACCGCTCTGTCGTATCTTTTCAGCAATCTGAAAGCCCCAGAGTTCTTTGGCAGGATGTTGTACAGCTTTGTTAAGCTTGGAGCAGTCAGGAAGTTCTTGAGGTCTGCCCCGAACTCGAGGAGGAGCCGAATGAAGTCCACTCTCCGGTTTATGATGGAGAACATTAGGAGGGAGTTCAGTTCGTCTGGCTGAGAGGGGATTATATTCAGTAAGTCATATTGAAAATGGCATTGTATTATTTCATCTTTTAGCTTCTCGAGATGAAACTTGCATTGCCGTCTCGAAATCACGAAAACACGAAACGATTATTGTACTATCTCAGTACCCATTCTAGTTACTCAATTATCCTGAATTCGTATTCCTGCCTCTCTAATTACCCTGAATTTGTAGTCCTGTTTCTCGAAGATGAGCTCCTTGGCCACCTTTTCGTGACCCCACGTGATGGCGAGTTTGAGCTGCCGCATCCTGGCCGCGCTCTCCCCAATGCTCTTCATGAGGGAGGAGAGGATGGCGAAATCTAGCGGCTCCGGCCCGTCTATCTTGTACACCGTTATCTAAGAGGGTAGAGGTGTGAGGGAGCTATCTGTGAGGGATGACCAGTCAGCATGAAGTAGTCGTAGTAGCCCTGATTATTTAAATGGAGAACTGTGGACTATAACAACGCATGAAATCCATGCATTACCTGTTTTTTGAAGGAGGCTATCTCACCTGTTTTTTGAAGGAGGCTATCTCCACGACGTTCTTGAGGAGCTTGTCCATGAGGGAAGGGTCTGAGTACTTGGAGTAGCACGCCTCCAGCATGTCCTTGATGTCTCGGATGTGGCCTTCGTCACTGATAACTCCCCGCGTCACGAACTCCCTGCACCAATCAGAGACCAGGAGTCAAGGTTAACCAATCAGAGACAAGGAGTCAAGGTGTGGACCAATCAGAGGGTCGGATCAAGGTGAAGACCAATCAGAGACAAGGAGTCAAGGTGAGGACCAATCAAAGACAAGGAGTCAAGGTGAGGACCAATCAGAGACAAGGAGTCAAGGTGAGGACCAATCAGAGACAAGGAGTCAAGGTGAGGACCAATCAGAGGGAAGGAGTCAAGGTGAGGACCAATCAGAGATCAGTATTCAAGGTGACCTCATAGGGGACAGGGGTACCTCAGTATTACTGGTGCAAATGAACAGTTTACACACCCAAGGGATCCTGCAATCATCTTGCATGTCACCCTGGGGGTGCTGACCTATCTGTGTTAGTTGGCGGCAAACAGACACGCCGATTGGCTCATGTCGACATGAGGGTACTGACCCGTCAGCGAAGTCTTCCTTGAAGCAGGCCATCTCCACCGCAGTACACACGATGTCAGCCGCTCTGCCACTGCCTGGTGAACGAGGGGGAATATTAAACAAGGAATTTTTCAATAAATCGACAAATAACCATGGATTAACAGCATAAAGTTCAGTCAAAGTAAACTGTTACCTTTGATGACAACCAGGAACTGTCTCATCGAGCTGCATAATATTATGCTATAGATACCTAGGTATCTTTCACCCTTAGCTCATTGGGAATGGCAGGGAATCGAACTCGGGATCTTTCGATCACGAGTCGGGTTCGATACCATTACACCAACTGACCAACGTACCTTTGATGACGACCAGCGGCTGCCCCATCCTAAGACTGTTGAGCGCCATCTCTATACTCTGGGGGCCTCCCTCCAACATAATACAGATCATGGGAAGGGGGACACCGTCCTTCTCATACATCTTAGTGATCAGGAACTCCAACTCACCCCGGAACTTTATCTCCACTCCGTTAGAGTGGGTCGTGCCTGGCATGGGGGCAGGATGAGTTAGTGGTATCAGGTGGGGAGGGGAAGCAGCCAGCGGCAAATCAAACATTAGCTGCAAAGACGAGGCCTCTTTTAGCGAATATGAGCTTATGTTGATTAGCGAGTGCCTCTAATCATCTTCATATTTTTTTGCGTAATTTGTTACGTTGAAGATGGGAATTTTTATCCATGCAACTAGGACAAGTCAGGGTTTTCATTTGCAAAGCCAGATCATCAAACAAAGAAACGAGAATAAGAGTTGTTCTGGATTTCATGCTGATTGAGAATACTGAATATCAGAAGCTGGCCAGTTTACCCAAGGCACTCAGTGTGATGTTGCATTGACCATTGACCAATCAGAGTGGCAGTTGAATGTGAGCTTGCTTTCGGATTGGTCAATGCCTCATTAGGAATGCCCTGCGCAAGCTTCCCAACTGCTGATGCAACTACAACGGACTCTGGGTCAGGGGCTACAGGTCTATAGATCAGCGGAGGGAAGGCAGCAGGGTGGACTCAAGGCAGATTTACTTTGCAAGACCTGCTAAAAGATCAATTTAGGATTCGAGCAGAAAAATTGCGCCCGTATAATTGATTATTTATAGCTCGAAAAAAAACTAGCTTCATTGAACAATGATAGGAATTTCTTCGGGAAGCAGCCGTTAAAGTCAACGGATAAGATTATCAAAATGCTGGAGTCCACCCCTCTAACTGCCGCTACAGGCACGAAGAACAGGCGTCCTTATCACAATAACACGGGATAAAGAAAACGCCTGTAAGTCGTGCGCGGGTACAATATCGACCGCGTATTACCTTACCCACAAGCCTATTTGACATTGACCAATCACCGCACGAGTTAACCGTACACTCGTGGTCAATGTCATGAGGATATTTCGTGACGGGTAAACTAAAACGGGTCGACATCAGCCAATCAATAGGGGCCGACCTAGAGGCCCCCGGCCTGAAGTCCTGTTCCCAATACCGTCATCCACAAGGAAAAAGTGGGAATGGTTCGGCTCCAGCGAGGTAGTCCCGTGCTCAGGGGAAGAGGTGGAGTAGTCGTTGGTAGCTTCGTTAAACTGCGGAGGAAGAGGGTTAGGGATGTAGTTAAACTGCGGAGGAAGAGGGTTAGGGATGTAGTAGACATAGATTAGCTGTGTTAGGAGGGTAGAGCAACATCCAAATTCGCTAAACTGATTATCTGAAATGTTACATTCAAAAATCGTATCCACATTCGTTAAGCTGAATGATAAGAATCACAGATTACACCCGGATTCGGTCAACTGAAGAAAGGGCAAGAAAGGTGTGAATTGGGCGGTATTTCTGCGTTAAGAAACATTTGGTCAGTAATTATAAGGATTGTATTAAACAATAATGATCGTTACTTACCCAAAATGAGCTTTCTATTTTTGAGAAATAATCAAAAAGAAGCCACATAAAAGAAGCATATATTTCAAATTAAATACACAATGCTTCTTTTGCAGTATCATGCTGTTTATATCTTGAATAGATAGGCTATGCATGTTATTCATTGCTGATTTTTCTGTCTTCATTCAAATCATGATTTCTTTTATTCGAAATAGGGCGAGATATACTTGAAATAACTCATTTAATGTAGACAAACTAAATACATAATACTTTGTTATTTTTCCGCAGCAACATTTCGTTGTTCCACGTTTTGCCCCAGCACGCCACTCCAATCGTGTAAATCTTCGTTGTCATGATCGATCTCCCGATAATGTCCCCAACCAGCTTAGTTACACCCTGCAAATAAGCACAAGTTTAGTTACACCCTGGGAATAAGCAGTAAGCACTAGTTTAGTTACACCCTGCAAACAAGCACTAGTTTAGTTACACCCTGCAAGCACCAGCTTAGTTACACCCTGCAAATACCAGTTTAGTTACACCCTGGCAACGAAGATTTTAAACCAAGGTTCAGGGGTCAGGCAGCAGTTGTGAAATTGTAACTGGTATGCAATAATTAACAAACGAATAACACAATCAAGAATTTAACGAGTAAATAAAAGGAAAGATCAACGAGACAGATTAAATAAGAATTTAAACGTAAACTCAAAAAACCTCATTCTGACCGCTGGTAATGATCCAGCCGTTCGTTGATTTGGCAGCATTCAAGAGGCCATGTTGGAAGTGTAGACAGATGTCGTGAGGGGCATGGAAACTCTTGTTACCCCCAATAACTGATATCAGCAAACCTGCAGGGAATATAACATAAAAAGCATGAGAAATCTTTTATAGTTACTTCCGATAACTGATAACGTAAGATACCAACCTTAGCTGGTACCAACCTAATGGCTCGTTACTCACCCTAGGTACCTACTCTAGAAACTTAGTACCTACCCTAGGTACCTAGTACCTACCCTGGGTACCCACCGTCCTACCCTAAGCACCCGGCCACCCACCTGGTTGCTTCAAGCCCCAGAATTCTCGTAACAACCTCTCCATTCTCTGAATGTTCTTTCTGTCTCCGTAGTCACTAGCTACTCTGATGTACTGAGGAGGATTTATATATTTAAATAATTGCTTATTTCAAGGGGGTTTTGTGGAGAAAATGTTTCAAAAATTGTTAAATTTAAAGTTGTGATAAGTTTTCATTTAAGAGAAATTTGGTCCGCTACTTGTGAACAGGAAGAGTCGCCGATGGCAGTGCTACTCTGCGCTGGTAATAGGTATATACCTGTCTCTAGGTGCAACCCATTTCCAGTACTTCCTAATGACTATTTGTTTTTCTCACACTGATGCCAGACTAAAATAGCATATTAATCTCTCCTTGAATTATTAAATTAGGGATTATCTGGATATATTATACAAAATCCATTAAAGCAGTCGTTCATTGATAAAATACTCAAAAAATGCATGGGAAAGAAACAACAATGACCTTGTTTCAATCCCCAAAGTTATAAATTACAATTATTAAAACTATGAGAGTTGTTGTCTCGGATAATATTCCCCCAGGCATTATTTCCTTATTCACTATTCAGTATGGTATCTTAAGATTTTATCACCTCAGGGCAGATAAGAAATGATTCGCCTAATAACTCCTACCGCCTACTCTCAGCCCACGACCAGCATTATAATTACTACTGAGTATAGTATTCGGGTTCGTGATATGCGGTAATTTCGGAAAGTGTTGATAATTACGGACTCACTCTCCGAACAGGCTAAACACGGAGAGAATGCAGCGGGCTGTTCATCACCACTTTGAAGTGTGGTGATGACATCATCAACTCACCACTTTGGGCGGTAGTTATGACGTCATCGCGCTGAATTCTACATTGCGCGCTATACCAGCCGTCAGCACAATATGGTATACGTGTCTGGATCGTATCTAGATATATATTATCTGCACGTGCGCACGGAATATATCGCACAAAAACTGGGTTTTCTGGGCGGAGAAAGTGCGATAATTCAAAAATTTCACGCGCAGGATTGAATAAACTCAGCTATGAGTTTTCATCCGGAAATCGTTCTCTTTATTCTTAAAATATGAGCTTCGAATTAAAGATTGGTATAAGAAAGCAATCCACGGGTTGGAGGGTGGTTTTTCCTCGGATTGGATGGCGGTTTTACCTCTAGTGGGATGGTGGTGTTTGGAGGGGGTTGGGGGTGTAGAATCTCAGGGTTGGGTTAGATTGCCTACCTCTGGTTGTATGGTGGTGTGAGGGGTTGGATTACCTCTGGTTGGGTTGCTTCAGGGTAGTGTCTCTCACCTCTGGTTGTATGGTGGTGTCCTCATCCAGGAAGTTTATCTTCCCCAGAGCGGAGCACTCTGTGAGGGTTGTGTGCGTTGTCTTGTCCCACTTCTCACTCTCACTGTGGATCTGGATGCCCTCGCTGTGTGCCGACCTCACGTTCCCGCAGTGGCAGATGAAACAGGAAGTTGTTAGAAAAGCATACCCTAAAAACGTATTATAGCTGGATACGAGGCGTACCGAGCTCATAAATCGGAGGAACGGTTACAGCTGAAACCATGGCAACATTATAGTAGTAATCTGCAACATGGCAACTGTAACACGGGAATTGGATCTAGTTGGTGAATCGTAACTGTGACACCTTTTCGTGAATTTACCAAGAGCAGATTAAAAACACCTACAATGACAAAATGGCTTACATGGGTTCTAGTTCGCCATCCATCATCTTGATGAAAACACAGCACTCCCTGACTTTGATCTCCTTCTTGATCCATTGCTCGAATGCCGTGTACGACAACTGAAAAGGAGCGATTGGTTTAAATTGCTCGAATTGCCGAATGCCTTGTACGACAACTGAAAAGGGAGCAATTTATTTGCATCAAAATGGAAATAACCATGAATTTTACTAGTTCCTAAAATAAATGTAAAACGATTTCAGCTGAGGTAGCAATCAGCAGATTCTATATGCATTCTATATTACAAATAATCAGGAGCTCCTGGGTATTTTTAACTTGAGTATCTGGTTGAGTAGCACCAGAATGATGAAGCGATGTCACTGTGCATGTCTCTCGTACCATAATCAATGCTCAGTTGCCACTCCCCTCAGTTACCACTCCCCCTCAGTCAGCAATCCACAAGGTACGACTCTTACCCAGTTACCATGGTTACCACTCCCCTTCGGTTACCTCAGTTACCAATCACCTCCTCAGTTATCACGGTTACCACTCTCCCCCAATTACCACTCCACCGCAGTTACCACTCCTCCCTCAGTTACTGAGTTACAATGGTTACCACTCAGTAGCCATGGTCACCACACCCCTTCGGTTAAAATTCACCCTCAGTTACCATCGTTACCACTTCTCTTGGTTACCACCCATCCCTCTCAGTCACATTGGTTACCTCTCAGTTACCATGGTTACCACTCCCCCTCAGTAACCATGGTTACCACTCACCCTCAGTTACCACTCCCCCTCAGTAACCATGGCTAGCACTCTCCATCAGTAACCATGTTTACCACTCACCCCCTCAGTTACCATGGTAACCACTCACTCACTCAGTGACCAATCGCCCCCCTCAGTCACCATGGTTATCACTCGGTTACCATGGTTACCAACCCCCTTAGTAACCACTCCCCCTCAGTTGCCACTTCCCCTTTGTTACCACTCCTTCAGTCTCCATGGTTACCGCTCGGTAAACACTCAGTTACCACTCACCCCCCGGTCGGGCGGGACGGCGTCGCCGTTCTGGGAGGCTGCGGACAGCTCCAGGAGGTGGTCTAGTTCCATGTCGGGCTCCAGCTTGACTCTGTCTCTGTCACACGGCCGCAGAAGAAGAAAACGCCAAAGAAATTAGGCTAGGCAACGGGCACATCTGATATCCCGGCTTGGGTAGGAGGTGTGAGTTAGATGCTACGTTTAGAGGCGCACTATCTAGCCTTACGGTCTAGGAATCTAGGATGGTATCAGGGATTTCAGAGGGAAAGTGTGAAAGAAACATTAAGATTCGTGACACACGCGCCGAATATTTCCACTAATCGTCTGTACCCTGTCTGTGCGTGATGAGGGAGTGAGCAGGAAATTAGAGGTATACCTAACTAACTCTACTATTTCATTCCCGAATCCTGCTTTTCCAAATGTTCCTGGGTTTCGGGGAAGGAGATAAGGTGGAAATTCTAATGAAGATCCTTTTAACAAAAGCGTTCTAAAATCTTGCATTCGTCGTTTTAATTCATGATAAATACTTCACTTGAAGGTTTAAACCACACCGTCACTACATTTATTGGCGAATATCCTTCAAACTTTACTCCGTAGTGATTAAAGTTAATTCCTGGATCCTCTGGCTTGGTATAAAGTGTACTGTGTAGTAGTTAGGATGGAAAATTAGGGCATGGCCTGCCACATCAAAGATTATAAATCGCTGCAATACATATTCTGAAGAAATTACATCCAGGAAAAGTGAACCTTTTTGAGGCTTACTAAAGCTAAATACGTCAAGAGTTTGGTATGAGTTTGGAGAAAGCGCGTCGAAAAGACATTCCAGTATTCTGCGGACAGATCGATAGCGGTCAGCCAAAGCGTGATCCAATATGCGATTGAAAAAAGCAAGGAAAAGTGATGAAATCATGAACCTCCGCCTCAATTCTTAAATTGCCTGTGAACGCTCCTTATACTCACGGTTCCTATAAAATGTTAAGCTCAGAACTAATTTTCTGAAGAGATCGCCCATCCTCTCATGGATTAGTTCACTTGGATGCATTTTTTACATACGCATCACATTTTCAGCATTTTCAAACGAAGTCGATTCCAAGAATATGCTTTCCGAAAATAAGAACCATCGGTACAGGCAAGACCAATAAACTAACTAAGAAGGGATTTTGATGAAAACCTGCTACTCTGTTATTTTATGCCATGAAGTGAACGTAAAATGAACTAATTGAAATAGAGTTGAAGTAAACTTGAAATAGAGTTGAAATTGTCAGTAAAAAATGAGGTGTGACATATCAACGCAGCTCAAAAATTCCATTAATCTCTGATAGGAAACATGCGAAAACTTCTTGATGATATCAGGATATAAAACGAGATGTTAAAACTATAAAATTCAAATAGACCCTAGTAATCTCTTGCTATACGCAGTGAGGTTGACAAGCAAATTCTCGCGGAGACACCCAAAAAAGTTTTTGTGAAGGTCTTAGGCACGCTCATACTCTTCATACGCGATACACAGGTGACAGCAGTAACTTGGTGCAGCCGGGGATAAGGCGACACAGGCAACGGCCTCCCCCTTAGCC
The DNA here is from genome assembly GCA_011033025.1 of Beroe forskalii. Classification (NCBI taxonomy): domain Eukaryota; kingdom Metazoa; phylum Ctenophora; class Nuda; order Beroida; family Beroidae; genus Beroe; species Beroe forskalii. The sequence goes on along the minus strand of WFMF01000091.1, from coordinate 89,505 downwards.
CCTTTCGGACCGATAGTTTGAAACTTTTGTAACGATTGGAGCTTGGAGCAAGCAAAATAAGAAATACAACAGGTTTTGAATGTAACTCGCCGATCACTCCTTTCTAAAAACATGGGTACGCCGTACGCCACTGACTTGGTGAATATTTCAATTTGCAATGCCCCGTACGAACCTTTCTCGGTTGAAGGGCTCTCAATAACACCTCCATTTCCAGTAAATGGAGGCTAAGTACGCCACTTTCTCATGATTAGGTAGCATCGAATGATAAGCCAATGGAACGACTTGATAGTTGAAGGTCAGCAAATGTTTCAGCGATTCCACGAATGCAAATTGCAAAAAGTGAAGCCTAAGTAACCAAAACACAATCATAGGAATGATCAACAAACCTAACAAATCATGGTACACCACAAAAGTTCAATTTTGTCGGAAAACATCTAATGCGGATATTTCGGTGTCTGAATTACCAAGATAATAAGGTACCGAATGGTGGACGTTTTACTTATCAACACCTACATACATACATAAATAAGCTTAGTTTCAATTTTACTTTTTTACTAAATAATATTGTACTGATGTACAGTGTATATGATAAAATGTACTAAAATATGCATATATTTGTATCTATAAAAAGTGTTGAAATTATAAGGAGAAAAAACAACTTACGCTTTTTTGCGAAAGCAGTGGTTCGAGGTCGAAAACTTCGTTTTGGTCCGACGCAAACCCAGACATATGTACAAATATGTGCAGTAGAAATCAACTCAAATATCTTATGGCAGCGTTACTATATAACCTACGTAATTTAATTGTAGAGTAAATGAGCTGAGTATATTTTTTTTCTATTGAGAAAACCTTCAACTTTTCAAGGTGAAAATTTATTACATTTTAAGACGTATCTTGTGTAATGCGACGCTGGTTTGTAAAGTAATGCGAAGTATTCATCTTCCACCCAATTAATTAATGTAAGCGGAGATGTTCAGGTTACGTCATCATCAGAGTTTAGAATAGTAAGCTGCTAGCCCAATATATAAACTGCGCCTAAAGATAAATGGCGAGTGTGTGATAGGATGCCAGTATACGTAGCTTTTAGAGAGGCTATTTAAAAGTTGAGATGCGGTGAGTTTGATTGATTGAAAACCTCGTGAGGACATCACTTAGGACACCATTAAGGACTTCTAAATAAACTTTAGTACCTAGTACCAATATCCAAACATTAGAAAATTACTAACATCAGATTGAGTGAATTTCAATTTTCACCTTCGTGAGGGCACCACTTACTCACTAAGGGCTTCTAAATATTTGATATTACACCCAAACATAAAAACATCTAACATCAGATTTAGTGAATGACAGTGGAATTCTACCAGACATACTCTTTTCCACGTCTGGCTTGCACTCAATTGTAAGTACTCTGGAATTAAGTAGGAGAGTGCGGCATGAACCAAACAAGAATTGAGGAAACTCACAATTAAAATGGGATAAAATGAGGTTATTCCAGAACAAAAAGCTTGCTTTATCGCTTTAATTGAAATGAAAAAGGCATCTTTATGAAGATGGAATGTTTAATAATGAGATGAACTAGTGCAATAAAGCAGATTTGCACGAAGCTCAGCGTAATTTTTCGTAAACAGTTGATGTCATTAAGAAAGCAAATTAAACCGCACAGGCAAACTATGAAATTGGCCTGCAATCACGCACGCAACCCATGAACCAAAGGAATCTAATATTATGAATAAGTCCGAAAGTCCAAGGCACAAAACCTGCCAAGCTCAAAAAATAAGAGTAAAAAACAAGTCCGATTACATGGAGTTCACGATAATTAAAGTACAAAATGCTGCATGTGCTGCATAATCCAAACGCAGGCAGAAGCCGAACTGTCTGTATTGCAGCGATAGTAGAAATCCACTTCCACCCTGACCATTACCCTATTTCCCTGGCCTTATCATATACTCTACATAGCGAAATAGTAGACGTCTACTTTTATCCTATAGTCCGGTATGAAACCAATTTCAATCGTCCACTCTACTCGTCTTAGAATGGGCGTGGGATTTTAAAAAGAAAACAAAAGAATTAAATGTCTCTATTATGTACCCTGATAAATTAAATAATGACTGCTATATGCCGGCAGTGCACGGCCGAATTAAAACATAATGACATCATAATTATAGCTTAAATCGAGACAGAAATCTTCAATTGAGGACTCCTATATATTCTTATGGAGTTTGGGAATTGCGAATTATTTTAGACTCTAGGCGACGCCTATACCTCGTAGTAAATCGCTACATTGCGCTATGAAAACGGCGAATCCTAATAAACACGTACTAATTAGTAGTTACTTGTAATTATTAATGATTATATGATTTTATGAGCGAACTTAAACGAGTAAAAATGATTATTTGAATTGAAATCGCAGCCCGTGGCGGAGCGCTGTTGTTGCAAATAAATACTCAGGTGTAGACCATAATAGTATAATACTCCTAAATATTCGTAAAATAAATTATAAAATGGTGTCTGAAGCGACCTGAAATAATATGATAGACGCGCTGACTCATGCATGTTTGTAAACTTATAAAATACATAGACAGAGACACGTGCCTATCTGGTCCATTTTGGGAGACTTCCCGAGGGCGTAAGCCCGGGAGATGTATCCTGTTTTGGCCCGAGCCCGTACTTATAGAGCGAGGGTCTAAATCAAAATGGACCCGATCAGGCAAGTGTTTATATATTATAGACCCGCATAACTCGAAAGCCTCTATGATTCAAAGGCTCTATAAGTATAATTCAAAAGGCTCCATGATTCTTTAATCCAAGGGCGCAATCGGTATGCCCGATGAATGCTAACTGTAACAGTAATACAACGCATTATCATGTACGCTTAAACTGAAACAATTACTAAACAATTATTAAACAATTAAAAGAATAAATATGAAATTTCAAAACAATCCAATAAATTAAATGCTTTGTGTAATATCCAGTAACAAATCATGCAATCTTCACATTATCTTCTCAGGATCAAATAATAGAAATAGACGATTTTGTCATCCGCCATCGATTACCGCAAGTTTACCAACAAATCGCCACTTTACTAAGTTTACAATATTCAAGTTTTCGCTTTGTAGATCCGACTAAAGGGGGGAAAACCAAGGAAGAATCATTAAATTATGAGACTTCTGCACGCCCCCCCCCCTTGGTGGACTAAACGCCCCCCCCTAGGAGGTGGGGGCACGCCCCCATAGGCGAGGGGGGCACCCCCTTGGTTACAAACTTACAAACTCGATTCAAGTAATAACTTTCGTTCTCGCATGAACAGCCATTTCGAAAAGATAAAGATTAGGAGAGGGCGTACGGTACAAAATCTCAGGAATCAGAGCTAGGTTTACAGTAATGCATCCTGTCTTTACACCCTGTCAGTTTATAAATCTGCACGTGGAAATAAGCGCGATAACGTCATCACTATGGAAACTAGAACCCTGGAAATGACATCACTCTCCCCTGACACAGGAGGATATAAGGAAGCGCCAAATGCTTTTAAAAAGCTGAAGCATTAACCCGAGAGAATTAAAATCTGCATAATAATTAATTGATATCGCAGGATAGTCTATACTTTGTGTTATGTAGATTAAAATATACGGAAGAATCAACGAGCGCACGACGGAAGGAGGTTTAAACAGGAGGGATATAATATATTCAACAATATATTGACGAGGCGGTTTGACTGATGACGTCACTAGTTGAGTGTTTTATGGCATATACAAGGGCGTCACTCTGCGATAATTCACGGCATTATCAAAACCTCGCAATCTCGTAGGACGTGATATAAAGTGGAAGGGACTAGTAAATTAACACTTTTAATGAATTGATGATACTCAATCTCTGACTTAACAAGTTTATAATGGTTTTTGATAATTGATATTAATTTAAAGTGAGTACCATTAATGTTCATATGAAGTGTAAATTGAGGAAAACATCACATCTACTTTAAGAAGAAGTCGTGACACTATCAGGGGCGTAGCCAGGTTTTAGAAAGCGGTCGGCGAGTTATATTCAAAACCTGTTAAATGTCTTATTTTGCTTGGCCCCAGAGCTCTAATCATTAGAAAAGTTTCACAATCTCTGTCCGGGGGAGACAGTTGCCAGTGTCGCCTTCCCCTGGCTACGCCCCTTGACACTATCTAATTCCGGGGGGAAGTGGACGGAGTGATGTGGAAGGTCCAAAAGGGGAATATTCTCCGTCTCGGGAGGGGTCAAGCATGGCTCCAGGACATAAGGGGCTGGGGGGTCCGTCCGTCCGTGGTCAAATACCAAGTAAAATGTCAGGGTTAGGGAATGTTTAAATCAGTTAATCGTTTAAACTTATCAAGTAGGAACTTGCTATAGAAATGTAGAAAACAGGTTTGAGCATGATTTCTCAGACTACTTTACGACACACTGCACAGGGATGACTTGATAAAACACCGAATTACTGGCACAACTACTCTAACCTCTCACAGCCTTGACGAAAGGATGATGTCCACAAACTCACAATTCTAAAGCATAATCATGATGTCATGCTCGATTCCGAACATATTGCGGCATATCCGGAGTGATTTTCATCACGTTCTTAAAATTGTTTAGAAACTTATAACGGCATAAAAATACGCATATACTTTGCGATCTGAGGAATTAAAATCGTTGGCCAAGGATCGGTTTCTTTCCATTTCAAATTCAAAGAAAATGCAATGAATAACACGAAATATCCCTTGTTTGAGATGATCTGATGATAAACAGGCCTACAGGCCACGCAGCGATTTAAAGAAAAACCAAAAGGCTCGGTACAGGAGGAGGTGTAAATTTGGCCATTTGCCAAATTTGATATCTACCCGGGGGTTTTCAGACTCTTCAATCAGTGCAGGAGTCGATGGCCAACTCGCATGCTGATAGGTCAATACCGTTCTACCCTAAAGTAAGTAAAGTCAAAGGAAGCTATGGGATTATGGGCAAACTCATACTAAAACGATAGATATCCGTTTGATAAATGAAGGCACATTCCTATCTGAACCGATGGATTGACTTGATGGAATGAGGAAGGAACTGATGGAATGAAGAAGGAACTGATGGAATGAGGAAGGAACTGAGGGAATGAGGACAGCAGTAGTGCATAAAACATATACCGTACATAATATATCCGTATCAAAGCAGAACCAATTTAAAGAAAATCCCTGAGGCATCCGCAGTTATTTAAGTAGAAGATATGCCAAACTTCTGCAGTTTATGAAGTTGAAATAATGCCAGAAAGAAATGATTTTATTAAATTCTTACTGCTCTCCAACATAAAATTAAGTGATTTAGGCATATAGATATGAAAGAACTATGATTTTCTTATTTTTGCTGCAATAAGATAAATCTTATAATTAGGTTATTATGAGGAAAACCTGCCTATTTCAATGGAAAGATCTGTAGAGACGCAGTACAATTAGAGAATTAATGCATTCCGATTGGGTAGGATATTAAGCATGCGCGCAGGACAAAAAGACGTTGACGTGATTATCATAGCGCAGGGAACCGAGTTGATGTCAAAATGGTGACGCTAAATTGTCCGTTTTTCCGGGAAATTCTATCTAACCACTCTCAAAGGTAGGGCTACAAGATAAAAGTAAAGTATCACGATGAAAATAAGTATATTCTGCGTATTTTCTTGTTTCGTTCACCAATAAAAATACTCGAAATAGTGGAGAAACAGCATTCAATATATTAGCTAATTTATAGCTGCGGTGAGGGAAGGATGAAGTTTGTTGAGAGAGGCGTTGATATGAAGTAGAGAAATATACCGACCAGTACGCATTTTTCTGAAGAAAGTATGGAAAAGTTTCCAAATACCTGAACAGGTATTTGTGTGGCGTGTGCAGTTATGCAGTAATTAGATGACGGAATTCTTATCGTAAAATTCAAACTACAAAACGATAAAACGGATATCCAAATCAATATTTCACTTTTAAGATAGGTTTGTATAGGACCTTGACAGGTTGGCGTAGTTTATTACTATGCTCTACAGTAGATGAAAAGCAATTCATTCTTAGTCCACACTTCCCAGTAAGTTTTTAAACTCCCCCATTTTGGAACCCCCTTCCCCTGAAGTTTTAAAATCTCCGGTCCCCTTGAATTTTCAAAATCTCCCCTCTTGGATACCACTCCTGAATGTGAAAAAAGTGACCTAACCCCCACGATACAATTTTCAAAGACAAAAACATACCCATTGAGAATCACCCCAAAGTAATTAAATAGTTAAATAAAAACGAAAAGCTGTCAGGTGAAGACAACGCCAGCCAGAGATCCTACGAAAAAACAAGAAGCACTTCAGTTATTTCAGGATTTTGACACGTAGTTCTAACGATGTAGCCCCAACCACATAAGCCAGAGGGTCTGAGAAAAAATACTTATCGCAAAAACGGGACATTTATCAAAAATTCTTCTACTAGATCCCCCCAAATTATTTCATTCCCCGTTATATAGTCAAATCTTTGAATTTGCCACACCCCCACCCTTCTGAATCAAAACCTGCCTTTGTTCCCTCTTCTTAAGGGACGAGATGTTACATTGGGTTGGGGGATCTAGAGAAAAAATGGGAGGCAGCCCGAAATAATACAGCCAGAAATGAGCGCAATTCTATTTCTTGTTTCATTGACTAATTATCTACCGATAACGTATAATTTAATGCAAAAATAAGTATAATTTGCTAATATAATTCCTCTTGTCATGTATGTACATCATAATGATATTAAACTATTGTGATGAGATTAATTATAACTCAATCATACTGCATAGCTCTAAAGTGATAATTAGGTAATTGCATTATACTAATTGAATATACGAGTCCTAGGACTTCGGACGTCGAGGGCTGTTGTGTACCATCACAATTTTAAAATTTTAACAAAATCAAAAGCTACAACAAACTATACAAGCGGCAAACTGAAAAGAAAAATGATGACAAAACCGCCTAAAAACCATTTTCAGAACATCTAATATGGTTCTCAAAATAAGAAATACAATGAAAAGAAGACGTAGAATGCTGCTGAAGAATATCGTTTTTAAGCGGTAACGCAGTTGGAGCAAAAAATAGTCGGGTTGCCGTCACTTGTCGCCAAGGCAAAAAGAGCTGGCGGTTTGGAATTTATGTCACCAATATATGTCACTATTATGAACCCTGGCAATGACGTCTTCATATCGGTGTATAATTATTCGTATGCAACGCATTTTAGACGCAAAAATAAGGCGAGGAATTATGAAAATTTCGCTGTTGTAAGCGTGTGTATATTTCTTTTTGAAAGCAAATTATCAGTTTAAATATAAATGTAAAATGTGGCTTGTTAAATTAAATATAACGTATTATAACTTCAAACATACGTTAGGATTCGTGTCAAGTTTATGTATATTACATATTCTTTTTTATGCGCTTAATTTATTTTTTAATTCAAAAATATTGGACTTTGACATTTTTATTTCATACGGTATAGTGGATGAAAGAAACTGCAAGCGAGGAGGCAAACTTAGCGTGGCAACATCGAAAACCCCATATTTCAGTTTTTGATCTGCATTAACGGACGCAATTTTTGTTCCTATTTGAAATTTAACTTTTATCGTTGGATTTTATTTTAGATGGAACTCATTTTCGGAGAAAACAAAGATGCCAATTTATAATATGACCATTTCCTCAAGCCATTTCCAATCTACAAAACCAATGCGGCCAAATAATAACTTATGACCAATCGGTCTCAGGTTTTCGGACAAAAACTCACCTCTTGTTGAATACTATGTACGTGGATTAATTGGCAGTTCAGACTGGACGATCACAAATTACTGTAAGAAGACATAAACACGTCATCTTTAATGCTCGACAAAAAGCTCCATGAAAACCGCCATGGGTTCATACTTTTGTATTAGCGCTCAATGAATTAAACCTATAAATAGTCCAGTAAATATGGAAAGGATCACGCCCATCCCTTAATAGAGATGTCAAATTATCATTCAAGCGGAGGGTAAAATTGACCGATGGAATGCAAAAACCCATCCTCTTCAATGAATATTCGTGCTGTTTATGCAATATAATAGAGTCGTGAAATTGATCATGACGTCATGATCATAGTGAGCATTGACCAATTTATTGACAAAAAATCAAAAATTTTTGTCATTTAGTTCCTACTTTGGGCGATTCTTTTATGGATATCAATTCAACGTAAAATTTTAAAAATTGGGAAGTTGGGGATTCTGAAAACTTAGGGGAGTGACTCAGAAAGGAGGCAGTTGATGATTTCAGCGGGTTTGACCCAGGATGAAGATATTTTCATCACGTTTTTGGAGGAGCATTGAGTGAGTATAGTTAACATCAACATAAGCAATATATACACGTTCAATCTTCAAAGCAAGTGAACAAATTATATTTGTGATTAACCAACTCGAGATTAAAAAAACAACAATACAACTTTAATTAAGTGATGAAATGATGAAAACGGTCGAACCTAATATGCATAATAGAAAATAATTATGAGTTCTTCACTCTTACAGGAATAACATCATATCCAGCAAGTTATGAAATACATAATATGTACGGCACACAAGAAGTTAGAGATTTTGCCACCATTTTCAAATTTTTTTTTTGCATTGAATTTCTATTTCAGAATCGTTTCAAATCTAAATATCGCACTTACGTTATTAACGGAATTTTGATTTCGACCCCAAAAAACCGGTGATCTATGCTCCGATAGAGGACTTTTACCTTGCACTGGTATTCTACCTAAATATGGCCATAAAAATGCGAACCGAGTTATTTGCAGTTTTGTGGATTTTAATGATGATAAGAACAATTACAGGATTTCAAAGAGACTACTTTCCTGACTCCTGTCTCTCTATTCTACAGAATGGAGGCAACAGAATGTACTGAAATATCACCCCGTTCTATCTACAAGCCTACAAGTGCTCAATGGCAGTGTCAATCCTCATTAACCGCACAAAGGCGTAAACACACGGTTACTCATGCAAAACCAATTACAAAATAACGCATAATGAGGAATGTTAGTACTCTTTTAGTACTCTGTGAAAGGCAGTGGAGAACAACTAACCAGTTTACAACAGATTAACAGTATTTGCAGCGTTTAATCATTTGAGAGCTCCTTAGACCTCCCCTACCCGCGTTTACGTCGTATTATGTCAATGTTATATATTACGTCAACAATCTCAGAGCACTGTCAAATTGAAGAATGAAAGTATGAAGAGTATAGATCCTTGTTCGTCGAAATTCTAGGAATCTTACCATTTAAATAAGTTGATAAACACGTATCAGCATTATGATGTAATTTAATAATTAGCAATTAATTCATGATGCCGGACTAAGTATTAGCCAGACTTTCAATTATAGAATTATCACGCATAGACGTTATCAATAGACATCACCAAATCCTCATTAAAAACCATGATAAAATTACTGTCACTTCAGGCCAGATCAGCAACTAATTAATTTCAACTTTGATAGAAATTAATTAAGAATTATAAATTAATTAAGAATTAAAAAGAACATCACATGGCTTATGGAACATGAAACAGAAACGCCCTGTAATTCACACGCCTTGGATATCAGCCAATCAGCGCGCAGTATCCTGCGAGATGCGCGCTCTCATTGGCTAAACCACAGCACACTTTGGGTAAACTGTAGTATGATAGGCATGTCCTAAATGAGAAAATAATCACTCCATTAATTATTTAAGTAGAGAGTTAGGTACCATGCTGTACGTCGTACAAGGAATGTATTTGATTTGAGTCATCAGAAAGTAGTTGAAATATAAGTGATGTCGTTACCATTTTCAAAGAGTACAATTCACAGCAGTAACTATTGTGAGGATATGATTTAGTAAAAAAGAGCCCTGGATATCGTATTTTTGTTCGTGACCAAAGGAGCAGCAGAGCGTTACCCCACGCCAAAAGCTGCTCAGTTCCTCAAAACTTCACGATTATAAAATACGTGAAATCTGACTACGGCAAAATTTCAGCTTGATTTTCACAATATTTCCCAATTCTAATGCCCAAAACTTCGCACCCATAAGAAATAGTCGATTCTACATCATCAGTTTATCACTAAACGGCAAACGCCATGACAATGAAATACCACTCTTAGCCAACACACAAAGGTTTTCTTACGAACGGGATAACTTACTAATCGATGCGATGTCTTGAATAGTTGAACTAATTCCTCAGCCATATACGTCAGCTAGGACAGTAGCATAAGAATTTATATATGGTCACCTGGTTCGTCATACTCGCTTGGTTACGATAAGGAACTATTCAGAGTTTCTACTTTTCAGGTAGTAAATAAGGATGGGAAATAATGGATCAAATTTTGGTGCACGTGAGTTCAAATGGGAGTTTTGTAGAAATTAGGAAAAACAACAATTTCTTTAATTTCAGGTTAAAATAACGTGGATTTGAACTGCGTTTGGGCAAGTTACGAAGTTTCCAACTGCGTAAATCTATCGAAATATCACCAAAACCATTCGACGGTTGGTCAAGTAAACCCCCGAGGATGTGACTACGGGAACCTGAATTGGGACAAAATGAGAAAATGGATTGACCACAACCAAACCCGCGAGGGTTAATTGACGAACCGTGCAACGGTTTTGGTGGTTTATTCAAATACGAAGCAAAAAGGAATAAAAAGAAATGTAAGATGCATGCACCACGGCTCATCATCAGAGCCGCAAATTTGGCACCTGAACTGAGATATAACAATAAACCCCTGTTTAGTTCCGCTCCCAAAATCACAGGGTGTATCAAGAACTTGAGGGAAGCAATATATTCCTTAGAAACATTTCAAACAAAGTTGTGTCATTTTAAGTACTGGAACTTCTAGCACGATATTACCTGTACAGGCTCTCAACAATACGCAGATTGTAAGTGTTTCTAAAAGTGCCGCAACCCTCGCCTCACAGGTCACGCTGTATGATCTAGGCAGGAATAATGACGTCATTTCCAAGTCTTACAATGGTGAATTGGTGCCATGACGAACGGCTACTCTGTCACAGCTGGTAATGGGCAAAGTGGCAATCTGGTATAAAAAGGTTTTGACACGTGCCGGGCATTCGTCATTAAAAAGCACCCTTATTACGTCTCAGACAGGGACATAGGGTCTCAGTATATTGTCAGTTTACTGTGTTAGAATATGACAATGACGTCAAACGTAACCGCCTAGTGTTCGTCTGAAAACCACAAAATACCATTAAGTCTTTAAAATCGTAAAGTTGGGTAAAAGATATAGTAACTGAAGGTACTTCATTCAGACTTCCAGACTTGTTGGCATCTGAATTTTAGTGCAGAAAACCGCGATGCAAGATACACTTTATCAGTAAGCAAGCCTTCGGCAGTTTATATCATCATTGTGATCAATAGATAAAATGAAAAATGATTGGAGAAATGAAATTCAGCCACTATAGGGGAACAAGAGCTGTGCAACTAAGTAGCCACTTAAACTATGACTGAAAACTGACTCTAAACGGAAGATAGAAGTAACCATGAAGTAAAACTATCAGATAGTAGAAGTACCAGAAATAAGAATGAAAGATGAATGAAAAAATAGTTCTGGATGAATTGGAAAGTAGTAGGTACTGAAAGACCTCAAGAATAACCAGAAAAAAGCTGTAGTACCCCCTCTCAATTATTAATTCATTACTCAGAATAATAATATATGTTAATGTTAATATAGGACGGCAGGACGCTTAATAATAGAGTATGGCGTCACTTCCATGCACGTTATATTGGTAATGTCCTAGTTATATATCTCCTTCATTTTCCCAAACGAGAAACCACTGTCTTATCACTTTGTCGGCGAGGAAAAAGGAAGAGATAAAGAAGCGGTACTCAGCAACGTTCTCAATATACTTCCTCATCTTATGACTCACCGAATACCAAGATTAAAGCATTAGGAAGCTCAAAGTCATAAACTTTTTCTTCTCTTGTGATGATGAAGTCATCATAACCGCATCTCTTGCTGAGATACTTAGAAGAGGGTCTTATGATGCCCTTCAAACGCAGGCCACGCCGCGGACTTCAGAAGTTAAGAAGTCGAGAATTTAGATTACATAGGGATTAAAGAAACTCTTGGTAAAATATATGATGCAACAGTTCACGATTTATCTACTAACGGTAGAGTAATATCATCTATCTGAATTTTTAGTCTGAATCCTGCCCCTGAACCATCTCAAAGTCGAGGAGATCGTCAGCTTCAGGAGTGATTATCTTACAAAAATGCGTTTATTAAAAGCGTTAATCGGTGGCATGTCGAACTCCTACGTGCGCGGCTAGGTGGCTTTTTAATGGGCCACGTTATCCGAATCGCGCTCGGTTCACTTGTTAATGGTAATGACAGGCAGTGAGCCGCGCATGAATTAAAACGCGCATGAATTAAAACGCGCACGTTTAAAACGTCCCTGTAATCCTTCACTACAACCAAAATATTCTGGGATATTCACGATCTAACACGCTTGAGCATACCAAGACTCACATATCCGGAGATTAGCGAACATGCATTTCTTCCGGAAACTAAAATACAATAAAAAATGCCGAATCACCAGTCTCAAAAATTTAGCGAGAGAAGATCGAACCCATGACTGTTCTCGTAAAAAATGAAACATGCCAACTGCAGATTACTAGCCAAAAATTACAATATTTCCAGGAACGTCGCCGTGATATGATAAACATGTACAATATATATATATAAGTAGAATATTAAATGAAAGGTTGAAAATGTGTACATCAGATGCAGGAATCGTGGCACTACACCAACCTCTCTCCGTAAAATATATTAAACCAATGACAGAACTAATCGAGTTCCCTGGGCTGGGGTATAAAGTAGTGTAATTCTGAGGGGAGGTGCGCGGAAACAGGGCAGACAGGAAGAAGTGATGTCATTGTCAGGGTTAAAAGAGGGATGTTAGTGACGAAATATATCAGGGAGTTTACGTAAGTAGTTATATCTAATACTTCAAATATAGTATGTTAAGTAATGAGTGTGATGGGTTGATGGACCCCCCGATGTCTCGGCTTATTTTGTAACAAAAGTAATGATTTGGAGCATTTACTCTTTTCTTCTTTTGTCCGGCAGGATTACAGAATCGCGGAAATAGAAGTTAAGAGATACTTTTCATGGAGTTAAATTTGATAAATGAGATCAAATGCCGTTTCCTGACAAAGTGTCGCGTCAACTTTCTGAGAGACTCAACATTTGATCAATGAACTAATGAAGGGAGGTTTCCAGTCACGAGTACCTAGGTTTTATCATTACTCTAACAGGCCATGATGTCAGTGCTTAATATCCCGCCAGCAAGGTTTATGGTTTATACTGTGATTTGACTAAACTTCTTTAGAATGTAACGCAGGGGAGTGTGTGATTAGAGTTAAGACAGTTATTTTACCCCCTTTTAAGACATGTAAATATCATGGTAAATATCTTAAAACGATTTCGCGGTCCAGAGGGCAAAAACGATTTCGGTATCCTATCATATGGGTCACATGCAATTAGAAATCTCCTGTTTTTCATCTAGCTCCCAGTACCTTGTAGTCCTTATCGTTGTCTCCAATGAAGCGGATGGAAGCAGGGTCCTTCATAGCTCGGAGAGAGTGATTGTATTATATTGGCTGGCTGCCAACCACCACCAAAGAGTGACGTCACTACTGGCGTGTATCACGTGATGATGCGTGATAAGCCACGCGTGAGGGGCTGCGTCAGAGAACCGCAGGAGTCTTCATTTCCCTAGGGCACATGTCACGAGTGTTATCATAAACCCATATTAACTTGACCCGACCTTTGCCACGTGGGTCACTATGGTATCAACGCAAATAATTTTGAAGAGAAATAAATAAAATAAAAATATTTAAAAAAACATGGATATTATCTAAATTATCTACCTATCAAAAAGATCAAAAATAGATGATGAAGAATAAGAAAATGATTAAATAAGAATTACATGGACACGTATCAAACCATAAATGCAAAATAGGAATGTTAAAGACTATTGAGGTACACTAAAACACAAAATTCTTTTGAGTCTTATATTTGTTGCGGCGTAGAAGTGGAAAATTCTTAAAATGTAGTTATTAGATTTTTGCGCTTAAAAATTTTGGTCATAAATTGAGCAAATTGAACAGTGAAAATTATGCATGTACGTGTGCGGACTACAGTATTTATGACTGATTTAATTGTAAATTAACTGTCCATTGTTCTTTCTTTTTCATCTTTAAAAATAGACAACACTGTAGTATAAGACTTTCATCAGACGTGGAATTCTGGATCGTTTTGATTGAACTACACAATGTAAAGAAAGTAAATGCTATATATCGCAACAAAACCGATCAAAATCATGGACAATATCTGAACAACGTTTGCATAATACATAGAGACCTGCATAATATAAATCATAAATAATTTTAAGTTAAGTACTATATTCAAACTCCACTCCTAAATCAAATTCTATAATCCAGAGCAGCTATAAATTACAAGCACTTGATGAGTTTATATATTTTCTTCAGAGTAGCCTCGGTGTCGCCCAGGGATTAAGCTTTATAGGACGGGCAATGCGCGCGGTACCAGCCTTTTAGATAGTAAACATATATTTATCATAAATCATATCTGCATTCTTAAGATCTGAATTTATTAATTATATATATGATTTTAAGTTAATTTTAGTTTATGCCATTACAATACCGTGCAAGTCCACCGGTCCTCTTCGGGAGTTATAAATGACTCGAATATTGCGTGTAATTTGCGCTACTAAAAGTGCATCATTAACTCATTAAGTACGATGCGATTAAAGCTCGATTATTAAGGCTTGCAATGATATATACTGTCGTTTCGTACAAAAGATTCGGAATTTGAGTTCTAATTAGAAGAATAAGCGCGTCAAAACGTCTCCTCAATTGCCTCTCAAGAAAGGCACGCTTGAGAATACAGAGTCTTAAGAAGACAACACAAAGGCAGACTGGCAATGCAAGGAAACGCAATGACCAATCTCAATGTAAAAGTCAAAAAGTTTGATTTTTCCAATTCAAAAGTAAGGGCCTCCTAACAGATGTTTATCTGACAGGTTCTTAGGGAGCAAGTTAAAAACTTTAATTAATGATACGATAAATTTTAAAATCAGAAGCTCCCGAAAATCATGTGATTATCGTCGTCAGTTGACCGGTACTGAAGAATAGGGCCGACAGGTTCTATACAGGTTCTTGCAAGGCGTTGTCTGGCCCCCTCCGCGCGCTCGCACACGCCCAGACTCGAAGAGTTTGAAAAAATATGGGGCAGACAACGTCTGGCAAACAAGTTCTAGACAGGTTCCAGACAGGCAAACAAAAGGTTTCGGGCAAGGCGTCAGCCCTATGTTTTGACTGTGATAATGACGGTGATAATGCAGCACCGGGGAGTTACCAGCAACGTTCTCAAATTCAGGAGGCCTGAGGCCGTGCATTACGTTTGTTTAATTAACTTACATAATCAGTAAATTTAAATCAAATTATAAAAGATTATATCGGCAACTGATTTGTCATTTTTTTGATCCAAGTTCGTATTATTTAACACAATTATTAACATTTTTAAAAAAGTTGTAAAAATTAAAAAGTCCAGGCTGCCTTTCAGACTTATTCTACCAGAGAGGAATAATTTAATTTTTTGATAACCTTTCAAATACTTTAATAATCAAATCGTTACGATATAAACTTCATCAGTACAAATATGACCGTTTTCTTCCGTTATTGGATTTCAAATTTAATTCTACGCTACCGAGATTATTCACGATAAATCGTAACTTAACTTCTGTACTCAGTACGTCAATAATCAATAATCAGAGAGGAATAATATTCGGTGTCGATTGAATATTCATTTATTTCAGAGATAAGGGCGACCTTATATTCCTATATTCCTTCCTGAAGGCATGAAGTTGTATTCTCATAAAATTAGTATATCGGTTACTTTGGGATGG
Source organism: Beroe forskalii (assembly GCA_011033025.1). Lineage (NCBI taxonomy): Eukaryota > Metazoa > Ctenophora > Nuda > Beroida > Beroidae > Beroe > Beroe forskalii. Next base: position 73,525 of record WFMF01000091.1, on the reverse strand, counting down.
CCGGGGGGCCATTATCTCATTCGATTAGATTATCAAATTAGATTATAGGCCATTGGATTATAGGCCATTCACAGGAAGCAATTTTCATTTCCCGCGATAAACGGTATAATAAAACTTGCTACGTAATAATTGGTATTTAATAATTCAATTAGATGGACAATAATTACCGAGACAAGCTGGATCGTCGGGTAGGAAATGCGTATTGTGGAATTTTATAATGAAGGGTTTAGTTACGAATAAAAGTGTGAACCGACGTATTGCACACGAAGGGCCTTCGGTAAGTCGTGTGCCATATTGCATTACTACCGAGGCTGGGGTTTGCTGGGTTATTTTACTGATTTTAATGCTCTGAGCTTATTACAGGTTGGAATGAGGGTCTTTTCAAACACGAGGAAATATTTTTGGAAAGTCCACGGCTTAGCAGAGCGTACAAGGCTTGAAAATACACTGCCTGAATAGGAGTTGCATAACGTCTGGATTGCAGGAAATCACAAATAAATGGACAGTGCACCATCCCATAGTTACCTCTATGGAGTTAGGATCTCACTGTCTTGATGCCTTAATTAGCTCGAATCTTAAGAAATAAAGATATATTTCAACGAATGATTTTCAACATCACCTCGTAAATACTGTGTTACCTTGCTTATAACAATTGCTGCTAATTTCAGCCCAGTATTAAGTTCAAACAGACGATACCCAGACCACAAGGGCCCCATATCCAAAAAATTTAAAATTTCCACACAGACCAATTTTTACACTTTCTGAGGCCCGCTCGCTTCGCTCGCAAAGGTTGGCTACATTTTTTGCTAAAGTGCTAATATACCACTGCAGAAGCCGAGTAAGACGTTTTGTGAAAATTAAATTGTCGCCTGATAATGATTTTAATCCTAAATTTACCCGAATTTCAAGGTGCCTGACGTGTGAAATCTAAAACGAAATGGATTTCGATTGACAAGCACTAAGCAGGGGTCTGGGGGCGGCAGCCCCCAGAATCCAGACGTTCTGAGTAAATGAAATTTTCATCTTAAAGTGATTCTTACCCTAATTTTAGCCGAAATTTCAAGGTTACTGACACAAGAAACTTAAACGAAATAAATTTCGAATGACAAGCAGGGGTCTGGGGGCGGCAGCCCCCAGAAGCCAGACGTTCTGACTAGATTAAATTTTCATCGTATAGTGATTCTTACCTTATTTCAGCACAAGGTGCCTGACACAAGAAACTTAAACGAAATGAATTTCGAATGATAAGCAGGGGTCTGGGGGCGGCAGCCCCCAGAAGCCAGGCGTTCTAAATAGATGAAATTGGCGCCTCATTATGATTCTTGAACCGTAATTTTAGCCGAAATTACAAGAAACCTAGAAGCCTGATTTCAGCACTTTTCAAGGTCAATGATTGCAATTGATCCACATTTACAGGGTGTTTCAAGACATGTGTCCAAATTTCAAATGGCTCTCAAAATCTAGCAAATATGACAAACAGTGAAATTTTTGATTTATTTTGTAGGTAAGTGATAACATTTTCAAAATATCCATAAATCAAATAACACTAATATTTGCAAGCCTCAGTTGGACCAACAAAATTGAGTAGGGTGTCTAAAAGGTATGCAAAACAGCGAATCTCTTGGCATGCATCAAATTTGGAAATTTTCAGTTTCTGAAACCATGCCAGGGCAAGAAGTTCAATTTGTGAACAAGATGTCATTGCAAACATCTGGAAACTTTTTGGGCATAAATTCAAAACCTATTGACGTAACAAGAAGATTGTAAATCATTGCTAAGTCTTTCATTGAATTTCCAGTACAGTTTCAAAATAGTCACACTATTTATGAAACACCCTGTAAATAAGTTGATCATTGGACGCACAGTATCTGATAGAAGGTGTGAACACTGGATAAATTTCATAAGTTCATTCAATACTACGAATCTTATCAGTTATCATCAGTTTGTACTTCAATTAATCGCCCTCAGCATAAGGGGTAAATAAATTTTGAGAACTAGTCAGACAATAATAGAGTTTTTCCTGTCTGTAATCATAATTTCCTGATTAATTTTCCTGATTAATGAATTTTTTGTAATCATAATTCAAAGTACTGTAATCAATTTCTATAATAATTTTCTGTGTTTGCTTAATTAAAATTTCCACCGAAATTATGAAATTTCCTCTTTTTCCCCAAATTTCCACGCAGATATCTGCCGGTCTGCTGCGGTTATTGGCGATGGGACAAGGGCCATAATCACCTCTAATTACAGGAATAATGAAACTAATGGGATAAGAAATACATAAAGGGGTCACGTTCAGCTAATAGAATGAAGGTTAATTCAGCCTCGTTAAGGCCTTAAAATGGCATATTTCTCAGGTTATATCAACAGAGAAGTGGCGTTGAGTCGGGAGATCACATTCCACTAAGAATAGTGTCAGACGGTATATGATATGTAATGTATTGATGCTTTGATTGAGTGCAGAGTGATCGCTCTCAGAGCATGACTACCTCATGACTTCATGAAAACCATCAGAACAGAGCTTGCTGACCTCACTGCTTGAGTACTTGGGACTCTGAACCTATCGTCACAGTCTAGTGCCCCCTCAACCAGAATTACACCACACAGGGCACACTACATACACAAGGTAGAAATGTGCAGGAAGCTGGGACAGTGGGACAGTGGTGTGAGCTCTTAAACCACATCAGGCAGAGTTCACAGTTTAACGAATTATGCTGCTCAGGGCGCTTTAAAGAAGGAGAAATATGTTAAGAGATAAATTAGAGGAGCAATACTGAGAACCTGACTCAATGGTTGTCATATTCTGTCATTAGCAGCAATAGGACAATCAATGGGGCAGATCTCAATACTTCACCAAGAAAAAGTCAAGAATTCACGAAATGTTTGATCTTCTCCTTGTAAGCATGTACGAAACACAACAGTACCCGCCTACTTACCTAGTTCTTATCTTAACTTAATCAATAAAATAATTGAAATTAAATTAATTTGATTAATTGATTTAATTTCAATTATTTATTGATTCAGTTAAGATAAGAACTAAGTAAGTTTTGTGTGTCAGATGTATGTTCTAACCAATAAACTTCTCAGAATGTATGACTTTTTTAATCTACAAACTACAGTACAGAATTGCTGTAGTTTGGACCGTGCATATCTCAGGTTAGAAAGGCAACATAATATGATGAATGATATATTCATTGATATATTCATTGATATATTCATTGATATATTCATTCAAAGAACACGGCGATTAAATTGTTAAATTGTTTAAATTTAAGATGTTCGTCACCACTCTAATCGTCCTATTTCTGATTAAATTGACAAAGAGATCCCTATTCTACACACCATAACTGCCTACATTCCACAAGGGGGAACGGACATTTCATCTCACGACGCCTCATCTCAGGACACTTTATCTCGCAATATTACAACAAGAGGCGTGTATATTGCAACATTATTACCAGAAGGTGTAGAGCGAAGCCTGTACGAGTGTACGGAGCCCTACGGTTTCAGTTCCTTGTTTAACAAGCCGTACAGCAAGGACATCCACCGTATTAAGCCAGACAAGGCACGTAGCTTCTCCCCACATCTCCATAGGCTTATTAGTTGCATATATATCGCCAGCACACAGGAAATATTTAAATAAAATAAATAAATAAAATAAATAATACAATTTATTAATGATTACAATATAAATTTTTCATATCGTCCGACCTTCAATGATTAATGCATTGATAAAGTTAAATTGCATAATTGCAGATACCCATAACGTCTTAACTAAATAATGTGATGCAATGATAGCCGAGTAGAAGGGGACGAAATTAAGTGACTGGGGGGAGCAATAGCTCGAGGAGCTAGTAAGCACTCACACCAGTACTTATTTCCTTGTGCTTTGGAAGGTCATCACGATCATGTCAGCTCTACGCAAAGGCAAGAGTATGGGTATGCTTAGGGTTAGGGTTGGGTTCAGGGTTAGGGTTTGGGTTAGGGTTATGGTTAGGGTTAGGACAGGGAGATGAAGTGTCCTGAGATGAAATGTCATGAGATTAGATGTCGCCCACCCTTTTAATTAGATAAAAGTTATAGGACGCGTGAATGCGATCGAATGGACAAAAATCACTTTCTAAGTAGCACAATATAATGTCAGAAACAACACATAATTCTCATTACTTTTTTATCTAATTAAAACGATAGGGCCTAAAGATGGTCAATCTTTAATGAAAATTGAAAAGGGGCCATATGATAGCATAGAGATTGGACAATGCAAATAGATTGAGAAACTACTATACGAAATTGCCACAAAAGCAAAAGAAAGGATCAAGAAAGAAGAATATCTATGGAGCTTTAGATAATGAATAAATCAAATATTCAAATGATATGGAAATAAGTCTTGTAATTTTGACACAATACCTAATCTAGACTTCTAAAATCACTGCACTCTACACCGTGTAAAGATGGTTCCTGGTGTCAACCATGACAACAGTATATTATTCTTGAATTATATGACTGATAATGATGCTTAAACATCCAAATATTACGATCAATAGCATAGTAATAGTGGTACCCAGTAGTAAGTAGTATGGTACGAAAATGCAAACATCTTAATAATAAAGGAACCTATAGCATAAATCAATAAATAACTGTATAGTAAATATATTGGTCAAATAAAAGTCACGAATTGCAAAATATCAAAACGGAAGGAAACGATATAAAGTCACGATAGGTATTTTAATCTACGAACTACAGTACAGAAGTGCTGTAGTCCGATCAGTCCATATCTCAGGGTTACAAATGGCAATATAAAATGAACGAATATACGTGTATTCCTAGACAACGTAACTATGCAAGGTCAATTCATATGTATTTATGTAATATCATTCCAGTAAATCATGCTTAAAAGGATTATATGATTTTAATAATAATTTAAGGCCTGAAAGTGAACGTTAGTGCTCTAGGGCTATCATGGGTCATCAGTTGGGCAAGGGTGATTGTGCAGCACAAAGTGTACCACACACGATTTTTCGGCCTCCAAGCCCAAGAAACCTACACACTTTGAGGCCGCACATATAGAAGGTGAAACCATTCCATATGTACCCCGAACCGTAACCAAACTAATTAAAAGCTCCCAGTTCAATGAAAAGATTTAATGGAAATCAAAGAATAGAAAAACATATAATTAAGTAATCATGCCATTTAAAGTGTGACAAAACTTACCTCAATTTGTACTCATTCGCCAAAAAAACAAATAAGGAACGTATTACGTAATAAATGTAAAAAATAGAATCAAAAGAAGTAAGTGTAAGCGAAGGGAAATAGGGAGAAGTAGAAATAACGATCATGGGATGCAGCTAAATGGAATAAAATGTAATTTCTATGGAAAGCAAATCAAAGCATAAAATAATGATTAAGGTAATAAAATTACTACTGGAATAAGAGGGAAATTGAATAAGATAATTGTTGTAAGCCACAAAGGTAGAAAATAGACGGTCTGTCTCCCAAACACCAAGCTGTTGCCAGTACAAAGATCGAGTGTAAATCAACTATATATAACAACGATATCCTGGTTAAATCAAATTACTCAAAGGTCGATATTTCGAATAATCATGACGAACTAAGTATTACCTTAGTGGTAGAAATTAAGATGTGTATTTATTAAGGACGTACTTATTAAGAAGTGTACTAATTAAGGCAGTAAAATTTCTACAAAAATCAGGCAAATCTAGGACTAAATTTCACGTCGTTTCACCAATTTTCAACCAAAAATACCGATATGAAAACAAGAAGAGGGCAGATTTTTTCCATTGAATTCAATTTATTTGGGATCTATAGAATATAGACAACAGTAAAACTAGGCGTTCTTGCAGAAACAGATTAGCAAATGGGTCAATGAACATCCTAGAGTCAACACCATGTTCTTTGCAACGTTTCACTGCCTCCGTTTGATCAAAAGATTGGCCGATGATTCCGCTGAAATTTTGAAGGCCTTGTTTCCTGATGAAAACATCAAAGAAGACATCGAAGATGGTTCTATTGGGCTTGAGATGGAAGATATGGATTATGGAAGATGTGCAGGAAGACGAAGAAGCTGAAGAAATGCCTATAATTTTAATCGAGTGATAATTGTTTATCATATCAACTTCAAGTTCAATTTTGTTTGCAGTAATGCTACCGCTGAAAAATTCTGAATAATAGAATGCCTTGATATTGTAGTGAAAGAAAAGATGTACAAATCTTTACTTAAACAAAATTTTCTAAAATTTGGGTATTGTACAAATTACGGTAGGTAGAAATTAAGACTTGTAGAATTTAAGGAGTGTACTATTTAAGGCAGTAAAATTGCTTACTGCCTTAAATAGTACACTTCTTAATTTCTACCACTAAGGTATTCTGTTTTTCTAACTATCGGTAACCAGCTTTATTTATTTTGGTAACCAGCTTTATTAATTTTGGAAGATCGCCTAAAGTGCTGCGCATCGCATAAGGTGTGAGGAAATTGCGCTAATTAAGTGCGCACATCTTTGAATGCGCGCTAATTAGGTGCACTGTACTTATTAGCTTATTGTAATTATGTCTATAACTCTAAAAATATGGTGGCAGTTTCAATGAGGATACAAACTGTGTACCCATTGAAAGATAGAAAATCTACTGATTGCCAATGGGATCTCATCATTTAATGTACGTTATTTGCATTTATTTAACCGGCCCTAAAGGACAAAAACGACTTCGAAATTTTTCTCCAAAGGGCCGGTTAAAGAAGGCCAGTTAAAGTGGGGCCGGTCAAATTAAAGGCCAGTTAATCAAGGTAAGATGAAACTTTAAAAACCTGGATTATACTGTGATTAATTCACTTGAACATCATTTTATAACATGAAAATGACCTAAATCATCAGATTAGACTGAGATTTGGATCTTTTTATGCAATCTACTTAGTATAAATGGGTTTTAGTGGTCATTTTAGAGCATAAAATCCTTGATTTGGTAACCACTAGAAACTTTTTTGTCCAATGGGCTGGTTGAAATTGATCAAAAATGATTCGATTTTTGTCGATAGGCCGGTAAGAAAAATGACCAGTTAAAAAAGGCCGGCTAAATAAAGGTAATATACAAACTACTGATATCATCAAGTTATTACCCAATCACTATCAATTGAGATTGAATAAACATAAAATATACAAAATTGTATTATATTTTTCATGAAAATATGAGGATAGTAACTAAAGATTTGCTATGTCTGCAAAAAGACTCATCAATTATAGCCCCGGAGGTCATCCGTGGATTCATAAAGTCTAGCCACATAATGCATAATCGTTGTTTAATGTCCATTCAACGAATGATTACATAGGCCATATGAAAATAATAGGATTAAATATGATAATAATAAGAATAATTACATATGATGATACTAATAGGCCATATGATAACAATAGAATTACATAAAAACATGTTTACACGTTTATCGTAAACCTAAGCGGAGTCTATAGTATAAAGTGCCTCGATAAAAAACCTGATACATGAAGCACGGCAGCAAAAGCAGTATAATATTGACTCAAAATCATAACACTAAAATCATGGCGCCACAAGTCTTCGTTCTCTTTATTTCCATCCTTAGATCTGACGCGGAAATAAATATGGAGTAATAAACCGCATCTTTGTGGCGCCACTTTTATACGATAGTGTTTCTTATCTCTATTTGTCTTTTGACCCTACCGTATATGCCGCACGTTATGGTGGCTGCACTAATATCTTGTAAAATCAAAGCCTGTAATTAAAGTTGACAGAACATCACTGGTAAAGCACGGATACATTTTGAGCACTTCGTGCCCCTAGAAAACCGCCATAAAAACCTTTGAAATAATATTGCTTTTAATTTAAACCCAGAAGAAACTGGCGAGGTTCCACATAACACAGTAAGAGACCTCAAAGAAAGAATTGACACGTTTCATATTATATATCATCAGAATTCTACAATGGAATATATTCTGGTTAGTAACCATACAAAACTTGATATCTCCCAGAAGAATATTTATCAAAAATTTCATTGAATGAGAGGCTTCAAATAATAAAATTTTCTGTGAATAAATAAAATGTTCTGAGATCAAATGATGGGTACCGTGTTGGTAAAGACTACAGATCCAAAACGGAACATCTTACATCATTTAAAAAATACATAAATTTAAATTTACTGGGCGTCACTGAATAAGGACTAAGGAGGGTGCTGAATGGATTGGAGGCATTTATCCCTCCCGGTTCCAATGTCTTCAACCCATGGATCCACCTATAACACGGATGAAGTACTAACCGGACTTTATGCCGGCAGCGGGCTGTATACCGATATTGGATTTCTATGGACAAGTCGGTATATCATCAGTCGGCATTTAAAGTTCATTTTTGGACTGCAAGGGAATCGGATGAATTAATCGAAACTAGGGTTTCCATAATCAACTCGAAACCTTTTATATAGATAAATGCTTAAATTGATAATTTTTTCGCGATTATTTAAATTGTCTAGATAATGTACTAGATAATTCTTGAATCTGAAATTTATACAAATTTGACACAAATTTCAACAAAAGAAATGCAAAGCTGTTGCAGTGGAATATCATCCTATAACCAGCTGTCGGTTATTGGAGTTATTGAAATGAATGATATATATAACACCAAAAGTTCATGTCAGCTGACAGGTACTGAAGAATAGGGCCGACAGGTTCTAGACAGGTTCTTGCCAGGTGCTGCCAGGCCCCCTCCGCGCGCTCGCACGCGCCCAGACTCGAAGAGTTTGAAAATTTTTCAATGAAAAAATATGGGGCAGACAACGTCTGGGAAACAAGTTCAAGACAGGTTCAAGACAACTTCTCGTCAGGTTCTAGACAGGCAAACAAAAGGTTTCAGTCAGGGCGTCAGCCCCATGTTTTGACGGTGATTATGAGATAATGCAGCACCGGGGAGTTACCAGCAACGTTCTCAAATTCAGGAGGCCTGAGGCCGTGCATTACGTTTGTTTAATTAACTTACATAATCAGTAAATTTAAATCAAATTATAAAAGATTATATCGGCAACTGGTTTGTCTTTTTTTGATCCAAGTTCGTATAATTTAACACAATTATTAACATTTTTAAAAAAAGTTGTAAAAATTAAAAAGTCCAGGCAGTCTTTCAGACTTATTCTACCAGAGAGGAATAATTTAATTTTCTGATAACCTTTCAAATACTTTAATAATCAAATCGTTACGATATAAACTTCATCAGTACAAATATGACCGTTTTCTTCCGTTATTGGATTTCAAATTTAATTCTACGCTACCGAGAATCTTCACGATAAATCGTAACTTAAATTCTGTACTCAGCACGTCAATAATCAATAATCAGAGAGGAATAATATTCAGTGTCAATTGAATATTCATTTATTTCAGAGATAAGGGCGACATTATATTCCTGAAAGTTGTATTCTTATAAAATTACTTAATTAGTATATCGGTATATCGGTTACTTTGGGATGGCCGGGGGCCATTATCATATTCGATTAGATAATCAACAGTGGTGCAAATCCGTATTTTTTATTGGAGGGGATGATTCGGCTTTTAAGGCTAATTTTTGGCATTTTTGAAAATTGGAGGGGATGATTAAAATTGTCACTAATTACTTAATTAAATTACTAAATTAAAGAAACAAAATTTGTTTCTGGCCCATGTCTGCGACCATTTCATCAAATTTTTGGCCTATATTTGCGGTGTGACACACATTATATTCAGTGAAGTGCTTCTTGCATTATAATTACAAGTTAATCTTGTAATTTATCTTGTAATTTATTTTATATGAAAACTCACCAAAAATTATCCAAAGTTTCAATTTTACCCAAGCATTAACTAATTAACTAATTAATAAACATCAAAATCAAATAACAGTAACGCATAAGTATGCATTATGCACCTTCCAGGCATGTTTATGCTAATTGTATTTAAAAACCCTATAGGCACCAGGGTACCGTGCGCAATAAATTATTACACACTGTAGTGCCGAAATCCGGATTTATTACGCACTGTAGGTCATAATAGTTTATTATGGTGCAGGGGAACAGTGCGTAATAATTTATTTCGCACAGTTGAGCAAACTGTACCTCCATATCTTAATTTAAAACATTTCCTTGTGTTTGAAAATATTGCCATTTTTTCGAGTAAAGTCGGTGCATAATTCAGTTTAATAACTCGTAAAAAGTACTAAACTCAGCATTTAAAACCTCGGCCTTCGGCCTCGGTTTCTTAATGCCATATTACACACTCGGGCCTTCGGCCCTCGTGTGTAATATGACGTTTAGTACTTTTTACTCGTTACTAAACCCTTCAAGTTGACATTCAACAAAGCAATTATGTCATGATTGCTGACGGCGTTGTAGTTGCTACATCACTACAATGCACTAATAATTATGAATTGGTATTTGGTTAATCATATTGTTAATCTAAAGTCTATTTTAGAATAGACACAGGCTGCAGGTACCAAGGGGCAAGGACATTTGAAATTAGCAGTGCTAATTTCAAATGTAGGTACTTATGAATTATCATCTAAGTCATTAAAAAACAAACGGTACAGTTGCAAATCACACTGTCCCAAATTAAAATTCAACAATCATACGATAATTGATCTTAGCTCTAAGAAATACTGGGTAACTTTATGAATTGGCTATCATGTCAGGTCCCTATTTTCAGATTCTAATGATGATTACTTCAATTAGCTCGGACCAAAGGACAAAAGGTAAAACAATTAGAAGAATGGGGCTAGGTAGGAGGTAAGTATTACGTAATTACTAATCACAAAAGATAGGCAGTTGAGATTGCTACATTGATGATGTGAATCGACTCCTTATTGCTTTATTGGCAGTCACAAATGACAGTGTACACACTTAAATGCCTCAATTTTCATTGAGTCGCTACATAAGTTACCCTTGGGCACAATACTATTTGGTAGAGTTGTGAATAAACGTCGGAAAGTAGACCGCCCTACCTACTGTTATAGAAATTAATGTCGAGTACCTAATTAGTCAAAATCAGCATTCAGTGGGCATGACTATGAAATTTAAGAAAGTGGTGCAGACCCCATGGGCCATGGGCCATGGAATTTACTGAATACTGTCCAACAAGAGTACAATACACATGCAATATGCACAATGACAAACGGTAGCAAAGACGAAAAAAGTTGTAGTAGGTAATTAACATCAAAATGTCGCAAAGATGTTATGCTGTTTCAAGTAAAGATGTTTAGCAAAACGGTATAGGTACCTAGAACTGAGTGAATTTGATTGTTTATTCAAGCCACTTTCACCCAGCACCTATACACTCTACTACTGTAGATAATTAGGCACCTAGCAAATTGAGACGACATGTTAATTTGATCGTCACTCAATCTATCTGATTGACATTATACCAGCAATTCAATCACCAATAAACACCGCCCTACACAAACAATATCAAGGAGCATCGAGGGATAATGATCTGCATTGGTTGCCCTTGATCACTGATGTGGTTTTGTAACAGAGGTTGTGTGAGCTCAATTAGAACAGAATATCATTTCATGTAATGCTATGAAGTCGAAGAACTTACATAAACACCCCAGAAATTGTGTTAAAGACCGCAGTGGAGTGGGAATTACATCCAATAATAACTTTCTGATCTTGAAAATAACATGATGAGGGATTTCGGCTATTGAAAATATTTTGAGAAATTTTGGAGGGGATGAAATTTGAAATTTTTGGAGGGGATGGACTTCAATTTTTGGGGGGGATAAATCCCCCCCATCCCCCCCGGGATTTGCACCACTGATAATCAAATTGGATTATAGGCCATTGGGTTATAGGCCATTCACAGGAAGCATTTTTATTTCCCGCGATAAACGGTACTATAAAATTTGCTAGGAATCTAATAATGGGTATTTAATAATTCAATTAGATTGACAATAATTACCGAGACAAGATGGGTCGTTGGGCTAGGCAATGCGTATTGTGGAATTTTATAATGAACAGTTTAGTTACGATCAAAAGTGTGAACCGTGATATTGCACACGACTGGCCTTCGGTAAGTCGTGTGCCATATTGCATTATTGCCGAGGCTGATGTTTGCTGGGTTATTTAACTGATTTTATATAGGTACTGACCTTATTACATGTTAAAATGAGGGTCTATTCAAACACAAGGAAATATTTTTTGGAAATTTCACGGCTTAGCAGAGCGAACAAGGCTTGAAAATAGTAAATACACTGCCTGACTATGAGGTGCATAACGTCTGGATTGCAGGAAATCACAACTAAATGGACAGTGCATCATCCCATAGTTACCTCTATGGAGTTAGGATCTCACTGTCTTGATGCCTCGAATCTTAGGAAATAAAGATAAATTTCAACAAATGATTTTCATCATCATCTCGTTAATATTGTGTTATCTTGCTTATAACAATTACTGCTAATTTAAGCCCAGTATTAAGTTTAAACAGACGATACCCAGACCACAAGGGCCATAATCACTTCTAATTAGTAATTACAGGAATAATGAAACTAATTGGATAAGAGATAAACAGGGGTCACGTTCAGCTAATAGAATGAAGGTTAATTCAGTCACGTTAAAGCCTTCAAATGGCATATTTCTCAGGTTATATCAACAGAGAAGTGGCGTTGAGTCGGGAGATCACATTCCACTAAGAATGGTGTCAGACGGTATATGATATGTAATGTATTGATGCTTTGATTGAGTGCAGAGAGATCGCTCTCAGAGCATGACTACCTCATGACTTCATGAAAACCATCATAACAGAGCTTGCTGACCTCACTGCTTGAGCATTTGGGACTCTGAACTTATCGTCACAGTCTAGTGCCCCCTTCAACCAGAATTACACCACACAGGGCACACTACATACAGGTTAGAAATGTGGGGGAAGCTGGAACAGTTGGACAGTGGTGTGAGCTCTTAAACCACTTCAGGCAGAATTCACAGTTTAACGATTTATGCAGCTAAGGGCGCTTTAAAAAAGAAAATATTTTTAGAGATAATTTAGAGGAGCAATACTGAAGACCTGACTTAAAGGGTGTCATCTGTCATTAGCAGCAAAAGGACAATGAATGGGGCAGTTAAGAGTACACGAAATGTTTGATCTACTCAGGCTTGTAAGCATGTACAGAACACCTTAATACAATAGTACCTGCCTACTTACCTAGTTCTTATCTTAACTTAATCAATAAAATAATTGAAATTAAATTAATTTATTTAATTGATTGAATTTCAATTATTTATTGATTTAGTTAAGATAAGAACTAGGTAAGTGTTGTGTGTCAGTTGTATGTTCTAACCAATAAACTTCTCAGAATGTATGACTATGATGAATGATATATTCATTGAAATATCACAAGAACACGGCGTTTAAATTGTTACAATTGAAGATGTTCGTAACCACTCTACCCGTCCAATTTCTGATTAAATTGACGAAGAAATCCCTATTCTACACACCATACCTGCCTACATTCTACTATAATTTGCTTTCCGAAATTCGGAAAATACAGTGGTGTCAAGGACATGGGTGTCAAGTACACTGTACAGTGGTGTCAAGGACTGTTGTCCTATCTGTTTAACCACCTATTGTACGTTGTAGGTGCCTACATTATCATTCAAAAGTTATAAGACGCGTGAATGCAACCGAAGGGACAAGAATTAACTTGTAAGCAGGTATCACAATATTATGTCAGAAACAACAGATAATTCTCATTACTTTTTTATTTAATTAAAACGATAGGGCCTAGAGATGGTCAATCATTAATGAAAATTGAAAAGGGGTCATACGATAGCAAAGACATGGGACAATGCAAATAGATTAAGAAAATACAATACAAAATTGCCACAAAAGCAGAAGAAAGGATTAAGAAAGAAGAATATCTATGGAGCTTTCAATAATGAATAAATCAAATATTCAAATGATATGGAAATAAGTATTGTAATTTTGACACAATACCTATTCTAGACTTCTAAAATCACTGCTCTACACCGTGTAAAGATGGTTCCTGGTGTCAACCATGACAACAGTATATTATTCTTGAATTATATGACTGATAATGATGCTTAAATATCCAAATATTACGATCAATAGCATAGTAATAGTGGTACCCAGTAGTAGCTTGTATGGTACGAAAGTGCAAACATCTTAATAATAAAGGAACCTAGCATAAATCAATAAATAATTGAATACTGAATAGATTGGTCAAATAAAAGTCACGAATTGCAAAGGATCAAAACAGAAGGAAATTATAAAGTCACGATAGGTATTTTAATCTACGAACTACAGTACAGAAGTGCTGTAGTCCGATCAGTCCATATCTCAGGGTTACAAATGGCAATATAAAATGAACGAATATACGTGTATTCCTAGACAACGTAACTATGCAAGGTCAATTCATATGTATTTATGTAATATCATTCCAGTAAATCATGCTTAAAAGGATTATATGATTTTTAATAATAATTTAAGGCCTGAAAGTGAAAGTTAGTGCTCAAGGGCTATCATGGGTCATCAGTTGGGCAAGGGTGGTTGTGCAGCACAAAGTGTACCACACACGATTTTTCGGCCTCCAAGCCCAAGAAACCTACACCCCGGAGGCCGCACATATAGAAGGTGAAACCATTCCATATGTACCCCGAACCGTAACCAAACTAATAAAAAGCTCCTGCAGTTCAATGAAAAGATTTAATGGAAATCAAAGAATAGAAAAACATATAATTAAGTAATCATGCCATTTAAAGTGTGACAAAACTTACCTCAATTTGTACTCATTCGCCAAAAAAACAAATAAGGAACGTATTACGTAATAAATAGAATCAAAAGAAGTAAGTGTAAGCGAAGGGAAATAGGGAGAAGTAGAAATAACGATCATGGGATGCAGCTAAATGGAATAAAATGTAATTTCTATGGAAAGCAAATCAAAGCATAAAATAATGATAAAGGTAATAAAATTACTACTGGAATAAGAGGGAAATTGAATAAGATAATTTTTGTAAGCCACAATTCACAAAGGTAGAAAATAGACGGTCTGTCTCCCAAACACCAAGCTGTTGCCAGTACAAAGATCGAGTGTAAATCAACTATTTATTACAATGATATCCTGGTTAAATCAAATTACTCAAAGGTCGATATTTCGAATAATCATGACGAACTAAGTAAGTAAGTATTATTCTGTTTTTCTAACTATCGGTAACCAGCTTTATATTTTATTAGTGTGATTTTGGAAGATGTGATTAATTCACTTGAACATCATTTTATAACATGAAAATGACCTAAATCATCAGATTAGACTGAGATTTGGATCTTTTTATGCAATCTACTTAGTATAAATGGGTTTTAGTGGTCATTTTAGAGCATAATATCCTTGATTTGGTAACCACTAGAAACTTTTTGTTCAATGGGCTGGTTAAAATTGATCAAAAATGATTCGATTTTTGTCGATAGGCCGGTAAGAAAAATGACCAGTTAAAAAAGGCCGGTTAAATAAAGGTATAAATAAAGGTAATCTACAAACTACTGATATCATCAAGTTATTACCCAATCACTATCAATTGAGATTGAATAAACATAAAATATACAAAATTGTATTATATTTTTCATGAAAAATATGAGAGCATAGTAACTAAAAGATTTGCTATGTCTGCAAAAAAGACTCATCAATTATAGCCCCGGAGGTCATCCGTGGATTCATAAAGTCTAGCCACATAATGCATAAGTGTTGTTTTATGTCCATTCAACGAATAATTACATAGGCCATATGAAAATAATAGGATTAAATATGATAATAATAAGAATAATAACATATGATGATACTAATAGGCCATATGATAACAATAGAATTACATAAAAACATGTTTACACGATTATCGTAAACCTAAGCGGAGTCTATAGTATAAAGTGCCTCGATTAAAAACCTGATACATGTAACACGGCAGCAAAAGCAATATAATATTGACTCAAAATCATAACACTAAAATCATGGCGCCACAAGTCTTCGTTCTCTTTATTTCCATCCTTAGATCTGACACGGAAAAACGTATGGAGTAATAAACCGCATCTTTGTGGCGCCACTTTTATACGATAGTGTTTCTTATCTCTATTTGTCTTTTGACCCTACCGTATATACCGCACGTTATGGTGGCTGCACTAATATCTTGTAAAATCAAAGCCTGTAATTAAAGTTGACAGAACATCACTGGTAAAGCACGGATACATTTTGAGCACTTCGTGCCCCTAGGAAACCACCATAACTTAGAAAACATTGATATAATATTGCTTTTAATTTAAACCCAGAAGAAACTGGCGATGTTCCACATGTCCACATAACACAGTAAGAGACCTGAAAGGAGGAATTGACACGTTTCATATTATATATCATCAGAATTCTACAATGGAATATATTCTCGTTAGTAACCATACAAAACTTGATATCTCCCAGAAGAATATTTATCAAAGAGTTTATTGAATGAGAGGCTTCAAATAATAAAATTTTCTGTGAATAAATAAAATGTTCTGAGATCAAATGATGGGTATCGTGTCGGTACAGATCCTAAATATATGAACTCAAAAACGGGACAACATAAAAAACACAGAATGATAATAGTTAAATTTACTGGGTGTCGCTGAATAAGGACTAAGGAGGGTGCTGAATGGATTGGAGGCATTTATCCCTCCCGGTTTCAATGTCTTCAACCCATGGATCCATCTATAACACGGATGAAGTAGAATCCGGACTATATGCCGGCAGCAGACTATATGCCGATATTTGATTTTTATGGACAAGTCGGTATATCGTCAGTCGGCATAAGGTTCATTTTTGGACTATAAGGGAATCGGATGAAGTTATCGAAACTAGGGTTTCCATCATCAACTCGAAATCTTTTATATATAGATAAATGCTTAAACTGATAATTTTTTCGCGATTATTTAAATCATCTAGATAATCTAGATAATTCTTGAATCTGAAATTAATACAAATTTGACACAAATTTCAACAAAAGAAATGCAAAGCTGTTGCAGTGGAATACCATCCTATAACCAGCTGTCGCTTTTTGGTAGTTATTGAAATGAATGATATTTATGACCACCAAAAGTTCATGGTGATATTAAGATATTGAATGGAGTACAGGAAATTCATTGCTTGATTCTGATCGAATAAAAATTCTCCCATAAAAAGTAACAAAATCATCATCTACTGATTAGTTGCTATGAATACTTGCATTATTCATCGGGAAGGAGTCAATTAATGAGGGAATAAGGTAAATTTCATGATGATGCTCTCAGAGTTGCTGGAAAGCTGGTAGGATTGAGAATAAGAAAGAAGAAACGAAATTCCCTCCAATTAAATCACCTTAACATACCAAACTCCAAAGTTAATGGTTCATTGAGCTGTATGCTTTAATGTTGACCGATTTATAGGTTAGTTTCAAACACTTTCATAGGTATATAAGAAAACTGGTAAGAGAAAGTGAGTACTCCATATCTCCACACAAAACTTACGAGTTCCATTTTAATGATATGCAGAACATTGGCTTTTCAATAATCCAATACTTACACAATATAATATTGTGTTACTAATATGTTTGAAGTGATTGATCATTTCAGTGAAACACAAAAATTCTCAAATATGAAATCGAACCCATACACTTTGCACCGCTATTCAACTGTCAGTTTCGAGATAAAATATCTCTTCTTCAGGAACTCCACAAAGTGTGACACAACCTACTCAGTTAGTTAATTTAATATGTGTTGTGTTGTAAGTTACTAATATGTTACTAATTTACTACTTATAACCGAGTAATTATTTCGATAAACTCTGTGCCTGGCGATTGACAGTGGCTTAAAATTAAAATTGAATCAGGATAATATAACTCGGTATCTGTTGCAGAAATACTGAATATTCTTCTAAAACCAGCGCGCAAGAGAAATATTTGTTGAGTGATGTAAGTATTTACCACAAAGTGGCACGTTAGTGACGTTCCACCGCTTTTCGCACGAGGCAAGTTCAACTTTTGACAATAATTATATTTCAACTGTTACGGTTAGTTTTAGCTTTTGAGATACAGGTGAGTTTTAGAAACAGAAAGCAAACTTACATTCTACGTTTTTACTTATACTTTTCCACGCGAAATTAACGACTCGACATACAAATAATTATTCAAAAATGAAATTCATGATTTAATAATTTTATAAAGCACGGAATAGGATTTCCAGTAGTTTTTTGCCGAAAATCCTTCATAAGACTAAACCTTTTTTGATTTTTTGCTTCATTTTTGCCTCCTTTTTTGTAAAACTTGTTGGCGGCCAAATAATAGTCGTTCAATAGACACTTCCAGACGCAGAAATAAACCAAACCTGCTTCTGATGACCTTACATTAAAGTATTATAGTACTTTAGTATATGCCTACGAGCTACATTCAGTATATTCCTACATTAGAAAAACCGGCGCTTCCAGCTGAACTAGATACCAGCACTTATATCAAATACCTCTTGAAAAAATATTAAAATAAGAAAATAGCGCAAAACTTGGCAGCAACATGCACAGAAGTTTGAAGTTTGAAGCTGCAGATAGGAAAAATATTCAGCGATTCAATGTGTAAGAGAACGGCAGAATTATGGTAGCAATATCAGAAATGTCAAAAACCTGGGAATTCCACTTTTCTGGGTCACAACTCAGAATCCAATGCCATTTTCCATGATTTTGTCCTCCATCATCCACCATAAAGAGTATCAAACTTTATTACCTATTTAAAGTGAAAATAAGAAAAGTGTTTGCACAGATCGTACAGACCAAACTATAGTGAAATGTGTGAAATTATCCAATAATTTGAGAATTTGACTGTAAGTTCGACATGAATGCTAGAAAGATGATGCATGGTGAAGTTTGTGAGCTACTTCTCTCAATTTATTATCACATTCAGTGCTTACAATTTAAAAAACAACCATCGTTCGAGAGCCGTTTTCAGCGTTCGCTAAACGCCCGAACCGTGTGAGGGCATAGAACGGCTCTCCATGAAGAGTATCAAACTTTATTACCTATGTACTTATGTAAAGTGAAATTAAGAAACATTATACCCCTCCCAAGCTTGTTTTGGCGACCGTATAAGTTTGGTTATACGGTCTCCATTGAATTACAGTGCAAAAAAGCTGAAAATGAAATTTAATTTTATAAAGGAGCACTCAAAAATCTACTTAAGCGTTGAATCCGGACGAGGGTCGTCAGACCCGAGTAGGAAGAAATACTGTTGTTTGGTTATAGAAAAGTCGGTCCTAGCTGTTTCCGGTCGGGGTATAATCCGGTTCCATGATCTCAGCTGTGACCGTATACCTTCGATAATGAACTCGGCACGCCTCGTCCATTATCCACCTTACACAGTCTCGGCTGTCGCCTCGACCATGTAAGTTGCGGTATACGGTCACCACTTCGACATGTAACCGCTTATTGTTTGTATTTAATTTCGACATGGATGCCAGAGAGCATTGATGCTGAGAAATTGGTTATGAGGGACTTTCAGGAATGATTAATTAACTGACCCATTCAGTGCTTACCAGAATAATACCGAGCATTAAGAGCAAGCCCGAACCATGCGAGAGAATAGCACGGCTCTCAAGGAGATAAGGTATAATATTGGTAATAAAACTCGACGAGTTGCGGTGGTAATGGTTCTCATTAAGTGAAGGGGCAAGAAATTGATGATCTCTCGAATTAGGTACCAATAAGCCTAGATACTTAGTATACCAACCTATCTCATATAATGAATGAATAATTTTCTTTATTCTCTTCTTAGCTCAGCGAAGTGAAACAAACTTTTTCTGAAATTCAATTAATTTCGTCAAATCTTCAACGTCATCAGGAAATCTCAAATTTAATTGTATAAAGTAGTGTTGTAAAGTTTTAAATTTTACAACACTACTTTATACAATTAAATTTGAGATTTCCTGATGACATTGAAGATTCGACGAAATTAATTGAATTTCAGAAAAAGTTCGTTTCACTTCGCTGAGCTAAGAAGAGAATAAAGAAAATTATTCATTCTATTATGCGGCTCATAAACAATTATCCGATATTTCAGTTAAGAAGTTAAGACAACCTATCTCACCATTGACTAATATATCATTGCGCACGAAGGCATAAATAGGGACGACCAAAATGAGGCCCAGGACGTACAAATCGAGAATCGACTATCGAGAAGATTTATTTAAAAAATTAATTCTTGTCCTCATTTGTCCTCAGGAATTAAAATTTAAATCAAGCTCGATCACTTAACAGTATTACTCTATAAATAGGTACTCCGATCTACTGTACTTACAACTTAACAATGCCTACGCAGTATCTAGACTAAACAAAAATCAGATTATGCAATATATGCCGGGATAAGAATCCAAATCATATTGTCCATATAATCCTATCATCATATTAATTCATTCTTTTTCATCCTTTTTTGCCTACTAACTCTAGAGACATGGCTTGATCAGGGTACAGCAATTCTGTACTGTGGTTAGTAGATAAAAATATATAATGATATAGGGGAGACATGGGGCAAATGATCCTAGTTTATGTAATTTGTAATGACTTCGTCGTAAATCAATATATGGCTCCGTTTTCCATTGAAACTCCATTTAAATAGATTTTACCTCATTTTCGGATACCTCCAGTAACATTTTAAAGTTCAGAATGGCCAATAATGATATGATCATTTGACCCCATGAAAAAGGCCCCTTTCCAAATGCTAGGGTCAAATGATCTGACGATCTGTGCCTTTTTAGGGTCATATGATCGCATCATTTGACTCTAAGTAGACTCATTTGACCCTAAATTTTGCAATTTTTAGCCGAAAATAATTTTTCCGGCTGTAATTTGTGTTCTATGTTAATGAAATGGATTAAAACATGAATAAAATGACCACAAGAGTATAAAATGTTGTCTTTAGATGCATTTAATCTATAGTCAACAAAATAATCCCTAAAATTGAACAAATGCAAGCAAAATCTACTGTTTAAAACCTAATGTTAGTTATTTAATGCAATAGATCTATTAAAAGTACATATCTTTATGTATACAAAAGAATTAGAAAGACAGGATCAAACCGATGTAATTTATTGGTTTTTAATTAATTTTACCTATTATGTTATTTTAAAGGCATTATTGAAAGTATTTGATCGCCTATGATCATAAGTAGGTACATCTATAACATGATAAACTTATAAATGCATTTAATAGCCACAAATTTAGTGAAAGGGATGAAAAAGCCTTTAAAATCGACTAAAATTGGGTCAAATGATCACGTTCAGGGTCAAATGATCTGCGATCATTTGGTCAAAATTCAATATTGATCATTTGGGCAAAACAGTGGGGCTGGACAAAAATCCAATTAGCACCTAATTAGATGCATGTTCATCATAAACATGTTCATCATAAACAACGTTGTAAGAGTGAAAATGGATGTGTAAACTTATGCTTAGGCCGAAAATTTTGAGAAGTCGTTCAATAGGGACAATACTAGTAGCCTCCAAAAATTGCATGAATATCCTAGGAATTCTTGTTTTCAGTTGCATGTATGTGGTTTCTGAGAGTTAAAGCTATCACAGCCATTGGAATTAAGTCAGGACATGATGTTGTTATCTTCAATACGTATTACACTGATTTCAATCGTTTACAATGTACAGGAAGTGATAAAAGGCAATTTCTCATTTGACCCGATAGGATCATTTGACCCACGTTTCCCCTATCATATATAATGGAATTTTTGTGAATCTGGGGTTGGCGACTTGGCGTCGTGGGCCGTCCCAACTTACAATAAGGTGCGAGATAATCAAATTGAAGGGACGGCGTGATCAGCGAGGCTCCAAGTACTGCATGTTAAGAAGTAGCAGAATGGACGGCTTGTAATTTACAAGGTTTGATATTTCCACAGGATAAATTGGCGATTACAAAATTCGTGATAACCAAATCACTATGTTGTAAGTTGATGACGTTGAACCATATACCTTATCCGTGTTATCCGTATCGAGTATCCTGTATCCGGATATAATAAGTGGTAGGCAAATGGTAATATTTTTCCTTTGTCTTGACGTCTTGCTTGAATTCTGTTCGTTGTATACTCCACAGTGCCTCATAAAAGGGGTTTGACATAAAGGGGTTTGACATAACCGTACGCCATACTGGTTACCAGTGCCGTTTAATGTGACCTACTGTTATTGGCTTAATTAATTGAATTATGAAAAATTAAGACGTCCATCTAACTTTTTGGGGACGACCAATTAGAAATCATATAGACCTGGGAAGAGCATAAAACTGATCTAGAATCATTTCGTACGGGAAGATTTTGAGACAAATCCAAGGTTTTATTTGTAAGGGTACATGGGTAAACAGGTTCCTGTATGAAAAACATACTGCAGAAACAAAATACCTACCTACTGCAAATCGATTTCCAATTCCAAGCGTTTTAATTACAAGAGACGAGGAAGAATCTAAATGAAACTATCTTTTAAATTAACTAATTAAAACTAAACTAAATCTAAACTGGGAATCATCATTGGTTTCCCTACGTAATATGTTAAGTCTCATTTGAATTTGAATTTGAAAATAATTTAATGTCTCCCCAAGTCATGTGCACAGTCATTGTCTCATTGCAGCAGGTAACAAGAGAGAACGGAGAGGTTTAGGTCCACTTTAACCCTCACAATTTATAAAATTATAATTGAAAGGCTGGGCCACCCAGAACTACGTAATTCTGAGTTCACAGTTTGGGAGAATGGAGGATTGGACATGGAGTTCAGTGGAATTGGAAGAAATGTAGGGAGGTTAACTTAAGAGGAACACGTTTCTGAATTGGTGATTCGCTGTTTCATGCTCGAAAGTTCACAGCTATTTTGATAATCAAAATTATACATTCAGAAGTACTAAGTACCTGTTAGAATCAAAAGTGTACGCATTTCTCTTTGCTTCTTTGTGCTAAAGAAGGTAAGGGGCACTGGCGTCAGGCGTTTGTTCCTCACCGCTGGACACATCAAGACATCACACCCAGCATTTATCAAAAATGATGTTCAAACGTAAAAATGTGGCAGGAAGGATCGAGTGTAACGAAACGCAGAACGAAATACTAGAAATGTACATTCTGTCGAATGTATAGCACAAAGGCAGTTTGTTGCGTGCGGCGCGGTGGCTTTTTCCTGGTCCTCTGGTCATGTGACCTGCTAATTCAGCGCGCGCATTGTCTCCTACCCACGGGGATTCACTTCCTTTTCTCACAGAGAATGTTCTGGAACGTTGTTCGTTTGATTTACCAGTAATGGCCGGACGTTTTCATTTCGAACTTTTGAAATGCTGTAAAGCTCAACATGTTCTGCTCCGAATTTCTGTGCTGATCATTTCTTCTGTATCATTTAGCTATTGGAGTATTAGTTCTTTAGTCAGGATGTTTTTTTTCCACTAGTCAGGATGTTTTTCACGAGCCCAGAATAACTTTCTAAAACCGATGTTTGGCGTTTGCTTAGATTTTAAAAGGGCGAAAACCGTTAGTTGCTTTGTTTTTGATACTGCAATTATGGATCCATGGCTTGTAATAAAGTTTCAAAGCCCTTAAGGCATCAAATTTTCATCAATCAAGTATTTAAGGATTGATTTTTGCTTGATTTGTCAATTTGGCAACCACTTTCACCACTTCAATATTTTAAGTGTGATTTGAAAGGAAATTGTAAGAGATCTTGTTCAGCTTCCAAAGATCATAATGTTAAAATGTTACGTTTCTTGGTTATATTTAAGTATTTATAGCCGTCAATACCTTTTCAATAAGTCAGTAGTAGGTTTTCAACTCATTCAGGAGTTCAGTCATTATTTAGGTTTTCAACGTACCTAACTACTTACTTAGTTACTTGCCAGTCTGCCCAGAAGTGCTGTGATTTTACCCGCTTATAAGCTCGTATGTCGTGCTACACCAGGCTGTTTCATTCACGTGACGCGCGCATTGTCATGTGACAGTGTCACGTGACAATGCGCGCGTCACGTGACATTTCCCTGGACCAATCAGAGAAGAGAATTAGAGTAAGAGATAAGAGAGGTGAGCGCGCGCGCACGTGCACGCTGTGCTTTGCCTGATTCATTTCTTTTCGACCGTTTGTTCTTGTGCTGTGTTTTTCGTCTCGCCGTTAGGACTTGATCGTTTTTTTCATTTTTCTTGATTTCTGATTTCTAATTATTGTTCCGACTTAATTTCCTGTAATAAGGAGCCCTTACTCCCGTAATCCCGTACTTATCGTGAAGTCAGAAGTTCCCTGTTCCACTTTCCGACTTCTGTCGCTATCTAAGGTATGTGCCACTTTTTTATATCTTTTTCCCGCTTTTTTTGTTTAAGTCAGGCACTCACTACTCAGGCTAGTTGCCAAGGGTCCGTGGGGGGCTGCACCCCCGGTAAAATAGGAACTTCCCATTAAGTTTTATTTCGACAAATACACTAACAGTATTTTGAATGATTATTTTTTATCCGTTTAATCTCATTCAGATTGATACAGTATTTGGTTGCCAACATCCCTGGATGCTGAGGCAGTCGTAGTGATTTCCAGACTTGACTTGCGTGAGTAATTGATAGATATTTTGACTCTTGTTTTTGCTTTCCTGTTCATTTCCTTGAGTTATTGCGAAAGACAGTCTTTTATTGAATCCAACTTTTTTGCTTTTTCATTTCTTTATTGGGGGCTCTGCCTCAACCCCTTAACCACCCGACAGTTATGATAAATCTTAGCAAATTCTCGTTTATCTGCTACGCCTAATCAGTTTTGCCAGCGTCACATGGAAGATTTTTACGTGTCTGTCTATTCATTTTCATATTTGTGAACAGTATTTCAGCTTCTCAGTCTCTCCACAAAATTATATTTTCGTGGGACGGAATTTTGTTATCACGTAAGCGAGTTTGCATTTGGTCGGGGTCTTCAGGCTATCAATTTGAATCATTAGGGTCGCTGTATGTCTAGCAGTGACGGGTCTGTTAGAAGGATCTAGCCAAAACCTCTGTCTCATGAGTTAGAGGTACAGTTACAGCATTGGCTGCTGTCAAATGAATCATTTTGATAGTCTGAAGATCTCAGCCATGAAATTGAAATCAGAAATATTTTTCATTTACACCTGTTCGTCCGTGCGTTGTGTTTTTCGTCGCGTTAGCCGTTAGGACTTGGGTTTCTTAAATCGTTTCTGAATTCCTATTTTTAAATTCCTGCCTTATTTTATGTAATGTAGCTAGGTACTAAGTACCTAAGAACAAATTTAATGAAAGACCATTAATATCAAGTGTATCGATATTTTCTTTCTCGTTCATGGCTTGATAACTTTGCTCTTAATCTTTCAATCGATTTGATCTCTTTAACCTTATACTGTTTCATATACGATGATTGTCAGCGGAAGATGGAGAATGGATCTGCAGAGAAACAATTTGGGAGTTCGGACGCCCTATCTCCCCTAATCTTTGAGAAACAGAAATTCCACTTTCCGTGTCTGAACTCTAACAGGGTATGTGCCAATTTTTTGAATTTGTTCTTTTTCTTATTTTCTAGTTCCCACACGTTATTTTCTGAAATTTGTCCTACCTTATCTTCTGGAATTTTCGTGCGACGGAATTGGGTACTATTGTGTTTTTGGAAGTAAAATCTAATTCGCATCTGGTCGGGGTCTTCAGGCTATCAATTTGAAACATTAGGGTCGCTGTATGTCTAGCAGTGACGGGTCTGTTAGAAGGATCTAGCCAAAACCTCTGTCTCATGAGTTAGAGGTACAGTAACAGCGTTGGCTGCTGTAAAATGAATCACTTTGATAGTCTGAAGATCTCAGCCTTGAAATTGAAATCCGAAATATTTTTCATTTACACCTGTTTGTCCGTGCGTTGTGTTTTTCGTCGCGTTAGCCGTTAGAACTTAGGTTTCTTAAATCGTTTCTGAATTTCTATTTTTAAATTCCTGCCTTATTTTATGCTATGTAGCTAGGTACTAGGTACCTTAGAACAAATTTATGAAAGACCATTAATATCAAGTGTATCGATATTTTCTTTCTCGTTCATGGCTTGATAACTTTCCTCTAAATCTTTCAATCGATTTGATCTCTTTAACCCTGTACTGTTTCATATACGATGATGGTCAGTGGAAGATGGAAAATGGATCTGCAGAGACACAATTTGGGAGTTTGGAAGCCCTAACTCGCCTACTCTTCGTGAAGTCAGAAGTTCCACTTTCCGTGTCAAAACTCTAACAAGGTATGTGCCAATTTTTGGAATTTGTTCTTTTTCTTATTTTAGTATTTCCTAGACCCCACGTTATTTTCTGAAATTTTTCCTACCTTATCTTCTGGAATTTTCGTGCGACGGAATTGGGTACTATTGAGTTTTTGGAAGTAAAATCTAATTCGCATCTGGTCGGGGTCTTCAGGCTATCAATTTGAAACATTAGGGTCGCTGTATGTCTAGCAGTGACGGGTCTGTTAGAAGGATCTAGCCAAAACCTCTGTCTCATGAGTTAGAGGTACAGTAACAGCGTTGGCTGCTGTAAAATGAATCACTTTGATAGTCTGAAGATCTCGACCATGAAATCAGACATATTTTCAATTTGCACTTGTTCGTTCATTCAATGCATTTTTCTTCCCGTTGGCCGTAACGATTGAGTTTTCTCATTCCATCATTTTTCTCAATATCTGAATTCTTTTTAACCATTCACATAACCTGTTTCATATACCGATACGATGATGGTCAGTGGAAGATGGAGAATGGACCTGCAGAGACACAATTTGGGAGTTCGAAAGCCCTAACTCTCTTACTCTTTGTGAAGTCAGAAGTTCCACTTTCCGAGTCTGAACTCTAACAAGGTTTGTGCCAATTTTTTGAATTTGTTCCAATCTAGATCCCGCGTTATTTTCTAAAATGTGTCCTACCTTATCTTCTGGAATTTTCGTGCGATAGAATTGGGTATTATTGTGTTTTTGGAAGTAAAATCTAGTTCGCATCTGGTCGGGGTCTTCAGGCTATCAATTTGAAACATCAGGGTCGCTGTATGTCTAGCAGTGACGGGTCTGTTAGAAGGATTTAGCCAAAACCTCTGTCTCATGAGTTAGAGGTACAGTAACAGCGTTGGCTGCTGTAAAATGAATCACTTTGATAGTCTGGAGATCTCAGCCACGAAATCAGAAATATTTTTCATTTATACCTGTTCGTTCTTTCGTTGTGTTTTCGTCGCGTTGGCTGTTAGGACTGAGTTTCTTAAACCATAGTTTTTTCTCAATATCCGAATTCTCTATAACCATTCACATAACCTGTTTCATATACCGATACGATGGTGGTCAGTAGAAGATGGAGAATGGATCTGCAGAGACACAATTTTGGACCTCTAACAAGGTATGTTATGTAATAATTTTTGAAAATTTGACTTTATCATCTAACCGTTGATATTTCTGGGGGTCTGGCCCTTAACCTCCGCAGGGGGCTGCGCCCCCAGAACCCCGCCGTAAGCAAAGATTCGGTTAAAGATTTTGACATGGTGTTGCTGCAATGCGCGCAGTAGTCGTTTTCAGCATATGAAGTGCTCAAAGAGCTCAACCACTGTTATAGATTCTTATGTGTGCACTTTTCAGTAGGCCCAATGGCCATCAACAACAGAAGAGGACCATGGTGGACTACAAGAAGGGAAGTGTAACCTGATGACTGACCAAACTACTGCAGATAGCATGCCGGCTTCTTGTGGACAATCAACCGTGAGTTATCTTGTTCATTCTTTGATTTAACATTATTCGACTATTTTACAACGAGCTAAGTAAGTACGTAAGAATTTGGGTAATTTACTCGACTGAGGAGTGCGATAGTCTCTCGTCCGAAACACAAACAGAAACGTACCCCGGGTTTGAGATCAGGGTTTGCAAATACTTCTAGAGTATGTAAATTTTAACAGTTTTTTGGTAAATTAAGCCTAATCAGCTATGATTAGATACCTACCTATTTCCTCAAAGTTTGAGACTTTGCAAGGGAGTGAGGGACATTTTCAGGGACTGAATCTGCAATGTGCAGTCTGCATGCCCTCTGGTAGTATTCATAGACACAAGCCAGTAGCCACCTATATTATATGCCTAGTAAATAGTACTATAGTAGGCTTATGTTCCTAATGACTTAACGAAGTAATGAGATTTGATTAGCTTATTAGTAAAAGCTGGACGGCCACGTTAGATTACAGGACTAAACACGACTTACCAGCCACTAGAGCTGCAATGTGTTCTATGAACTGTTTAGAGAAGTCGAGTCAACTTGCAAAAGAAGTTAATTCCGACGGATTAAAAATTGCCCGAAGCCGTCAAATGAGAGCCAGCTTCAATTTGCTAATATAATCAAATGGCTTGGAGACAGACAATCAAATTGAAACACGATTATAAGTAGTCATGTAAAACAAATGAAAACTGTGATCGAGTAATATAGGCGCGGTTAGAGCGAGAAAAAAAATATGCGGTATTCGTTATCATTCGAATGAACCATTATATGACGGATCGATGTCTCTTAATATGCTTGTTATTGCTCTATTCTTCTTTTGAAGCACGTATAAACGACTATATAACTGTTGGGAACGCAATATTTCCCACAAGATAATGTTGTTACTGATGGTTTTCCGGCTAGAATTAAAGCTAAATTCTTATTACTAATACGATTTGACAAAGGTTTCGCTGCAATCATTCGAGACTTCGAATACAGGGCTTATACATTATCACAATTCAATGGTTAACCATAAAAAGTACTCAGAAATTACCCTCATTTTGTTCCCATTCGTCCGCCCCTATCGGATCACCGTAATGACTCTAGAGCCTTGCTCGAACAACATACATTTCAATTCCCTCAACTTTCATATTTATCTCATGATAATGACGGTGCATGAAGTTGCATTTATTTTTGTGTGCCATTTTACTATGCACCATTTCAAGGAAATGTGGATATTCCTCTCCTGAGAATAGCTAAAAATCGGTCGTTATAGACGTCATTCGGCCTTCTAGTCATTCACCTCCCTCGAATTATCGATCACCAGTTTGGTATTACTGCAATAGTTCAGCATATAACACTTATCCCTCATATTCCATGATTTGTAGAGCGCAAAACGGGATGCGGGCCCGCGGAAATATTTCTAAATGTGAAGGTACATCAAACCCAGATCCTTCAACCCGTCTTCTCGAGAGTAATTCTTCAACCCGTCCCTCGAGAGTAATTCTTCAACCCGTCCCTTCGAGACAGTGATTTCTGAAGAGTATCCTCTTTAAGAGCCCTAATTCACGCAGTTTTTCCCGACATTCTGGAGAGTGTTTCTGAGAGCCCTATCCCCTCGTCCTCATTCCCCTCGGCTTCCTCCTCGTTAATCACCGCTCTGATGGTGCTGTGCGTTCCTGCAAGGGGAGATGTTGCGCAATGTCTCATGACCCGTTTCAACCCAACCAAATTGCATGAATCAGCTGATAGCATATCATAGTGACTGCCAAACAGTCAATACTTGCAATGTGGGTACATGGCGAAATGGTGACCGTATACCGCAACCCACACGGTCGAGGCGAAGCCGAGGCTGTGTAAGTTGGATAATAGACTCACCGACTAAGATTTCTCCCCCTGAGGGCACGTAAACCCTCTCACTCCCCGGTTCCCTGGGAAGCTGCAGGAAGATATGGCAGGCGGGCCCGCACGGCATCAGCAACCAGCCTGCCTCCGTCCTTGTCAGTTTGCAGTGCTGCTTCGCTATGTTAACTCCTGGAACCTGCGGGGGAGGGTTGTGTGGACCAATGAGCAACGAGTTAACGGGCTATTCAAGCGCTGATTGGTCAATTCCTTGCTAACTCCTGGCAATAAAGTGAATCAGGAGTTCTGTATTCTATAGAAGACCTCGGACTATTCGCCGCCGGAGTGCACTGAAGTTTGCGATCATTACGCGGTATTTGCCAAATCTCTGCGCCCGTGAATTGCTGATTTGACTCTTGAAGCATTTCACCATAAAAGTAAGTTTAACACAATACCAAAGTATCTTACTGTTAGTTTTAAGTTGGACCCATCCCCGGACCCAATGATCACTGACGACACAAAACAGGCCTCTTCCTTTATGTTGGGGTTCACTATCTTTATCTCCAGCCCGTCCACATCATTGTTATACGTGAAAATGGAATATTAGAATTTGTTTCTTTTAAACGGTCACATTTTTCTTGAACTACATTTTTGATAGTTGACTATCATGGATTGTCAACCAAAGAAAATCTAATTCGCTAAGGTTTGATGATCTGTTCCTAAAGATTTCCTGATTTCTGTGATTCTCAGCACATGAGAAACTCACGTTAGCCGTATCTTAGCGTTGCATTGTGAGGCATTCCTCTTAGACGCAATACTGATCCACTCCCGTCCTATCAGGAGGTTAGAAACACCTGAAAAAGGATAGTCTTAAAGGAATTAAGGACTATCAAGAGGTTAGAAACACCTGGAAAACCTAGTAAGAATCATTACCTGCTTCTTTAGGAGCTGTAATTCTAAGGATTTCAGGAGATTCTAGTTTTCAAGGACTATTGGTTGCCATCATCTTCTTACCATGGGGTATGTAGATAGGGGAAGTGACTGCTACGAAAGTGAGAGGGTGCTCCATTCTTACTCACCATGGGGTATGTAGATAGGGGAAGTGACTGCTACGAAAGTCAGAGGATGCCCCATGCTTACTCACCATGGGGTATGTAGATGGGGGAAGTGACTGCTACAAATGTGAGAGGGTGCCCCATTCTTACTTACCATGGGGTATGTAGATGGGGGATGTGACTGCTACGAAAGTGAGTGGGTGCCCCATTCTTACTTACCATGGGGTATGTAGATAGGAGAAGTTACTGCTACGAAGGTGAGAGGGTGCCCCATGCTTCTAACACACACGCACTGCCGCCCTCCCTCCCTCACATCCGTTTCTATCACGCAGTGCCCGTTCTGAGAGGTGTCACGCAGCCCTTTGATTCCTGCGCAAGAGTGTCTATATCATGTTTTCTGTCACGGTTAACGTCTTTGCATAAATTTTCATGTTCTGACGTAATTTGATAGTTCTTTTCAATTTTTCTGTAATCGACCTTTAATAAGTCTTTAGGACCTTGAGTACATAAACTTTTAAAACTGCTTATTTTCTTGTAACGAGCATGATTCATTGAGATTTCCAGATATCAAATCCTCGTGACCCAATAGTTACCCTATATGAACGTTTTACCCAATCAGTGCTTACCTTTATCCCCTCTGAAGAGTACACTAAACTCACTTCTCCCCACGGTAAACCTGTCCACAGAGGCCAGACTCACGTCAAACTTCTGACTTTTGCCTGAGCGAGGACCAATATGAACAGCGTGAACAAGCATTCAGAACAATCACAAGTAAACATTAGAAACTAAACGGTTAAGTCATATTTTATACTTATAGCGCGTAGCAGAGCTTGTAGTGACGTCACAATGACGTCACGATGTTCAGTCCGAGCAGCTATTGTGTCAAATGTTGTTATTTACAAAGTGTGTGATTGTAAGCAACGCCAGATTATAAAATTTATTGGAATAAATTCGAGATCTATAGGCTGTAGAAATGTCTACACCTGATTGGTGTTTAATTTTGAAGTTGAAACCTGATTGGTGTTTGGAAGTGCAGTGCAGGGTTGCAGCCGGCTTATACCAGTTGTTTATGGAGGTTTTCAGTCCTGCAGGCATTTATCAAGGCGTTAAAAGCTTTAATTGATTTATATTGAGTCTTTACTCAATTACTCATTACATATACACTATACAGTGGTCTCACAGTGGTATCACCAAGGCACATTTCGAAATTTATGCTTTCACAAAAATACAAAGTTTTATTTCAAATTTCGGAATCAAAGAATCCACATTATGTCACATTAGGAATCGTTACCCTTGTGGATGATGTTGACGGTCTGCTTGAGATACTCCCCAATGCCCCCAATGAAGCTGAACTGAGAGACCTGCTCCAGGGAAGGACACATCTCCGCCAGGAAGTCCGGAGACATCCCGCTCAGGATTGGGATGATGTTCTTCAGGGACGCTCCCGGTTAATCTCCTGGTTCTGGGGGGGTTTGAAGAGTTAATTTTAAGCCCGGGTTGATTTCTTGATTCTAAGGGGGGTTAGTAAGGTGGTAAGCCCGGGTTAATTTCCTGGTTCTGAGGTGGGTTTAGTCAGGGTTAATTTACTGTTCTAAGGGGGTTTTAGTTTCAATTTCCTGGTTCTGAGAAATGCCTCATCAAAATAAAAATTAATAATTATTTAATTAATTGACTAATTGATATAATTACCAGTAGTAGCGCGAGTTCCTCCGCCAAGTCTAGCTGCACGTAGCTCTTACTGATGATAGCAATGCAGTACCTGCACCTCACTGGATCCGCTGTCCAGATGTCCTTGAAATCCCCGTACAGAATAGTGACCCCTTCCTCTTGCAACCGCTGTTGAAAATATGTAGTGTTATGTATCGTTTTCTTATCGGGGGGGGGGGATGGGGTTGCAAATGGGGGGCGGGGGAGTTCAGAATCGTGGAGAAGTGGTGTAGACTGCAGTGTCTCAATATCTTATTTGGGAGATTTCATATATAGAGGGAGCTGCCAAAAAAGTGGTAATTGGCTTGGATTTCCTGATTTCACAGGTTCTTCTTTTCGTCACCTGACTCACCTCGATGAGTTCCTCTGCGAATTCCCTGTCTGCGTCAGCGTGATGGACGAACACGTCAAAAGCGTATTTCTCAGTGATTTCCACGGTTTTGAAGGCCGTGCGCGGCACCACGGGCACCTCACCTGAGAATAGCAATGGTTATTGAAATTTGAATGATGTCGCTACTTAATATGGTTCCCTGATAACTTCACTCTCTTGAAAATGACTGAATAAGGGGAAAGTGCGGGGACAGTGAGGATTTGATAGAATCGCAAGCAACATGTTTATTCTCCCCGAGGTTTTGCTGTGCACTGGCACTGTGCACCTCACCTGTTTCGCGGAAGGTCTCTATCGTGTAGGCGTATGCAGAGTACTGCCACTCGTTCTGATAAAACCTGATGTGAAGAGATAAGTTGAGTGTGTGGTCTGAGTATGACGTGGTTTCAGAAGGGTAATATAAGCTTAGTTTCGAAATGAGGTATAATCTCCCCATCTTCATTTTCCATGCGTTTGCCATGCATTTATTTGGATTGTTTGAACAGGCGCAAAGTGCCGCATCATCGACGAATGGGTAGCATGTTACCGTCTATAGAAAAATAACTTATTTCAAATTTCTCGGTTCTCCCAACCTCTGTACAGTTTCCACCAGATCTGGTCGTCTGATGCTGCTCAGCAGCATCTCCAGGTAGGCGGAGTGTAGCTTGTCTTTACTAGTCAGGTAGGTGAACAGGTCTATTCCATCCTCTATATAGCACCTGGGATGAAGGTTCAGTTTCCCACGTGTGGGGGGTCAGGCCTGATAACTTGGAAAACGAGATTTTTGGATAAGACAGTTTGTTAAGCTCTAGGTTTTATATTAGGCTGCTGTGTATTCTATAATTGTGATCTTAAATTAAGATTCTGAAAAAGTCGTGTTAAGTGAGTATACCTGATTTGAGAGGGCACGTCCACAATAGCAGTCATGGTCGTTATCTCTTTGAGAGACAACTGGTTGTGAAGTTGATAAAGGAGCATGGTGATGGGGTCCACTTCATCCTTTTCCCCCGACACACTGCCGCCTTGGTGATGGTTTGCGCCGCTCAGACTGCCGCCGTGGTGGCTCAAGCTGCCGCTTCTCCGACCAGCAGTCATTTGGGCACTATGACCTTCGGGTAAAACAGTCAGGAGTGTGGGCACATGACCTTTAGATGAAACAGTCAGGAGTCAGGAGTTTGGGCACAATGACCTTCGGATTAAACAGTCGGGAATCGTTAATTAAGCGAAGCCAAAACAAGATCTTTTAACTACGGATTAAGTTAAATGAGCTTGAAGCCCCACTCAGGAGTTACAATGAAACAGTCACAGAAGTCTATCACAATTCACATCAAAGGCTCAAAACTTCAAACAGAGCACAGATATCTGATATCTGTTTTCAGTTTTCTGTAACAAGTGAGGTGATTTAATTTAAGAGTTAAAACGCTGATCTTATACACGAAATCATTCTGAAAATTTGATCACATAAAGGATGTATCAGCGATGAAATGCAACAAGCTTGTCAATGTTCTACAAAGCTACAACTTATCTTAAACCCTAGGCGCTATACTGGCATATGGATTTGTCACAAGACACTATTCTGGACATTTCACTTGAGTTAAAATTTACTTGCGAATATTTTCTATCGACGAAAACGATATTTCATAATATGTAAAGTCTTTAAATAGTCACAGTGATTATTTATAGATTGAAATTTCACCACTGAGGGACTATATGAGATTATGAAACATGGAAGTTGGCAAAGTTTTATTCCTCGGCCTCAAAAACACTTCTAATTAACCTGGAGTTGACGGCATAAAAGCGTCGATCAATATGCAAAATTTAAAATCTAACGAGTTTGCATATATTCGACGCGAGAGAAAAATCTAAAACAAGAATTAATATCTTTCTCGAATGCATAAGGCTATGTGAAAATAATCAGCTTCAGTCTATTTAAGTTTAAACACATTTTCTGGAACAAGCACTCATCCTTGGTAAGGAAGGGCAGCCCCCAAAAACCCGTTGAAGTTGATGATTTTCGGTTGATAATTTTGAGATATGGTGTCATTTTTGTTGAGAATTTTCTTCCTGCAGCCCCCAGTGGATACTGGATATGAAAAAAAAACAAAAACAAATCGAGGTTTAATTTCTTGGGCTTTTTCGGTACCTATTGCCCCCGAAAGTATCAAATTATCAATTTTATTGAGAGCATCAAATCAGAAATGATTTACAAAGCATAGAAGACGTGTATTTATTATCAATCTACTTAATCTATCCTGCAATTTTGAAACCAAAGGCCTTCCTCAAACTTGTGCTCAGTGGAGCTCTATGACAAAACGTAACCTGACCATTACACAACGAAAGTGACCCGGGAGGACATATTACTATCTGACTGTGTTGGAAAACCGCGCTCCTATTGTTTCAAAGAATGGCCACCACGGCACCTAAAACAATATGCTAATATGCTAATAGACGAGTTGTTAACCATTAAAAGATTAAAGCATCACTAATCGGTGCTACAAATAAGAAAATATCAAGTTTAAAGTGGCAGGTCACACTAAAAAGTAAGAAATAAAGCATGTAAGCTAGAAAGCCTTTCATTGCGTATGCGGTGCACTATTCCGAGCTGCCACGAAGTAACAGTTTGCGTCATCAATTCACCATTCTAAACCCTGATGATGACATCACAGGAATAGTTTATGCTCTACTGCTGACCCTCAAATAGCGTGCAACACAACAAAGCATGCTAGAACATTGTTGTGAATAGAGCATGCTAGGATTATGCAGTAAAGTAAACGTACATTCGACAAAAATATTATTTCGAGACTTATTGTTTGTTAGTTGTGGTCAGGTGTGACTGTGCGCGAACTTAAAATTGAAGAAATAATGTCAAATCAGCTGCTTTAAAGGTACCTGTAATGATTTAATTTTTGATTCATCGATGTGATGGATGAACACAGTGAATAAAATAATGAACGAAAAGTAA
This sequence comes from Beroe forskalii, assembly GCA_011033025.1. Taxonomy (NCBI): domain Eukaryota; kingdom Metazoa; phylum Ctenophora; class Nuda; order Beroida; family Beroidae; genus Beroe; species Beroe forskalii. The sequence goes on along the minus strand of WFMF01000091.1, from coordinate 37,862 downwards.
AAGGCGTAGATTTAGAGAAGAAATTCAGAAATACATAGCGTAATTTATTCAAAAATAACGAAACTGACACTCAAAAAGACAAATATTACTCATAAATCATAAATTTCTCTCAAATCCTATAAATATCACTAAAGCAAATAAAACTAAAGCAAAATAAAAATGATTTTCATTTGAAAAAAGACAAAGTATCGCAATATTAAAATTTAGAAATACATAAAAGCCAATTTTTCTCCATATTGCTAAAAGACAGAACACATCATAATTGGCTAATTATTTGAAGTCGAAAAAAAACTCTGTCCAAGATAGCCAATAAAGCACTGTCCATCAAGAAACAAATAAATTGAATGCCATCAGAAAACTAAGTTTTGGTAAGAACCATGAGTCAGCTGAGTCTACCTATCATAGAGCAGCTTTCAGGATTCACTAGGAGTCTCAGAGTTCATTCCTAATTCTAAACCCACAAAAACGTAAAGTGGTTCATTTTGAGAAGTTTATTCTCGGCAAATCCGAGCAAATCTGAACAAATCTGAGCAGTACCGTATCACAATGGCCAATCACCTCACAGTACCATATCAGATCACGATAACCAATCACAACAGCTGACGACGATAATCAAATGATTTTCGAAAGCTTCTGAAAAATTCTCTCGTATCAGTTATCTCGTTTAAGCTTCAATCCCTTGAGTTCAATCACGTCACAGTACCGTATCACGATGGCCAATCACATCTCAGTACCGTATCACGATAACCAATCAGCTGACAGTACCGTATCGCGATAGCCAATCACTCAATCAGCTCACACCATCATTCTGACAGTCCCCAGAAAGTCCACACACAGGTGTTGAGGGTAAATGCTCCAGGATCGAGGCGAGGGGTCCGTGCCTACCTGCAAATTTCATGGTAAAAATATGGTAGGAAAATAGCTGTTGTACTAAAGGAACTGATCGACAAATAAACCTGGAAAAAAGCGCAAAACGTCTAAAATTGATGGCAATACAGCTTAAGATCATTGATCTTCGCACCTGGAAGGCAGGTCTGAAGACTGCTGGGACCAGGGAGAACTGATTAGGGAAGAGAGCATCGAATATAGTGCGGTAGTAGTACTCCTCTTCTGTTAGTGGCACGTTGTGTGTGTAAACCTGCAGGCGGTTGTATTGAGGAATCATGCAGAAATGATGGCTATTTTGAAAGAAATTGCATTAAAATTAGTGATTTGAAAAGCCGTTGTCTAGGTTTTAAACCCTTGCATCAACTATCTTTTCTTCTTGAGAAGGTTTTGTCAAATACCATCTCGAATAGCAGCATTGATTAGTCTTCTCAAATACCTCCTCTCTGCGACTGAATCCCTCCGCCTGTTCCACCCTACTCTGACAGAGTTTCTGCAGGTACTTCACCCAGGACGCCTCGTAACTACTCGCAGAGTCCACCCAATCCTCCCGCCTCTTCCACACCACTTCCTCCGCAAGCATCCCGCTGTGGTGGAAGCAGGACCGCAGGAAGTACTTCTCTGAGGGTGACGTCATTATCAGGGGTTAGAGTGGGGAGTTGGTGACGTAATTATCAGGGGTTAGAGTGGGGAGTTGATGACGTCATTATCAGGGATTAGAATGGGGTGTTGATGACGTCATTATCAGGGGTTAGAGTGGGGGAGTTGATGACGCCATTATCAGGGGTTAGAATGGAAAGTAAATGGCGTCATTATCAGGGTTTAAAGTGGAAAATTGATGACGAAATTGATAAAAGAAGAGATTTGATAGAAGATAGTTTTTGGTGCAATTCTCTTACCTATTCCGAACCTCGGCATCCTCTCCTCACTGGAATAGCTCAGATAGTGCGATGTGAAGAGAGGGTCCAGGAAGGGAAACACGATCCGAATCCCAAACCAGCTCGCTATCTTGTCGTATACGTCCCTCCCAATAGGTCTCTTGAGGTGGTTGTCTACAGCTTCCTGGTACTCAGCATCCCCCCGCGCCTGCTTGAAGAAGATCTGACTCCCTGCGATTAGGAAACAACCGGTTAACCGAACCGAAACCGAAGTACCGGATAACCGGGCGCTTTCAGCCAACCGAAACCGAAACCATTACCGAATACTACGTTAATTTCAGAATAAACCGTTTAGGGGAAATCGGTCGGTTAACCGAACGAAACCAAAAAACCGGTCAAAGTGGCGTATTTAGCCAACCGAAACCATAACTGGGTTTATTTGAGAAATGGTAGCCGGTAGTTTGGTACCTGCAATGTCATCCAACCCCTCTCCACAGAACAGAATATCCACCTTTTCTCGCTCGTAGATGTGCTTACAGATGGTGTAGAGCAGGAGGCCCTGGGAAGAGATGGTGTAAGGCGTTACTTCAGACTTGGGTGAGTTCATTGGCCTATTTGTGAATACAAAAAGGCAAATGAGAGGGTTGGCAGAGATCGTGGTTTGGGAAGGTGAGAAATAGGATATGTGTATATCAGGTCCAGTTTTGCAATACAACTACTGTAATTTCTGGAAAGTGCCCGGATTGCTCCTTTATAATATCAGTCGCAAAAATGTCCCTCCCTCCGTCCCTCCGTCCCCATGTCACATAAATCTTCAAAATAACGAATTTCTTAATTCAAAAGTATAAATCTTGTAGGTTGATCTAGCCCAACCGTGCCGCATGCTCGAACTCCAAAATTAAATTGTGAAAATTTCTAAATTTGATTAGGCTGTTGAAGAATTCGTGTCTTAAAAAGTTAAAATCTTAGGTGTGAGTTGGGCGGTAGATTTGAGGAAAAGGCTTCGGTTTTGTTCTAGAATTAGTACCAAATGCATAACCTTTAGAGTTTCTGCTGGATTCGACTAAGTTTGAGAAATATTTTTCGCTGTGAAAGACAGATATTGCTTTTTGGAACAAGAGACAGCATTAAAACAGAAAACACAAGCACGAAATTTGAAAGTCAGATAAAAAGTGATATCAACTTAGTATAAACATTCAAGAAAATACATTGCGTGAATAAACGCTGACACAATTTGATGCGAAACGTAAACCAATTCAACAAAATGGCGCGAAATCTACAACGAACTGAGTGCAACAACGAACTCGCGCGCAAGAATTTTAGAAGAAATGGCACGTGCCAATTCGTGTTCTCGGTGGTCGCGCGCAGCACGTGCATCGGAACAGTATTTATACTCTTACTACGATTGCGTTTTGTATTATGATGCTAAGGTTACATCAAGCATCGCGGGGGAGGGAAATTAAGCGCCTGCATACAGCCTACGGGAACAACAACAACAGAGGCGTGCCGTGGGGGTGTTGGGGTGTCCATGTACACCCCGCTAAAATTAAGAAAATCAAATTTTATTTTTATCATTTCCGTGATCGCACGCGCGATCATTGCCCTAGCGTCCATCGCTGAATGCCCCGTTTAGTCAACGTTGCGCCGCGCATTTTGTCATTTATCTTACTGAATTCTCCTCCAAAAACTAGCGCGCAATTGTTGCGCGCTGCGCGTCAAAACTCTCATACACCCCCGTACTACTGTAAAATTGCAATCTCCCTAGGCGTGCCGTGAAATCGGGGTGCCTACTGTATTTTAATTGCGCGGGGGTGCCCGTGACACCCCCGATTTTCAGTTTCGCGCATTCATGCAGTGCACACGTACCATTTCCAACATTGTCTTTTAGATTTCGCGGTCACTTTTTACTCGTCTCGAATGTTTTGCGACTGATTTTTTCTTTCTTGTGACGGATTTCTAAGATTCAAGACGGAACAAATATAGTGACAAATAAGTTTTAATTAACATATTAATTGTTGATTTTTCCCGTTTTCTCGATTTAATGATCCGACACTCCGACGTACCTGTGTTCTGATGTTCAAGTGTTCTTGATCTAATGATCCGATGTATCTGTGACCCAAGATGTAGTGCTGTAATGTTTCAGTGTTCTCGATCTAATGATCCGACGTACCTGTGTTCCATGATGTAATGATCCGATGTTCCAGTGTTCTCGATCTAATGATCCGATGTACCTGTGTCCCATAATCTTGTGTTGTGACGTTCCAGTCATGTTCTCGATCCAGTGATCCGATGTAAATGTCCAATGATCTCGTGTAGAAGTGTTATACCTACGTCCTTGTATTCGCGATCTTTGAATAATGAATTTCGTACATCAACATGATATGAGCATTTAAAATTTTGCAAAAAATACAACTTTTGAAACATAGTATAATTTGTAAAAAGAGACTTGTTTTAGGCACTTTTTGAGTGCTTCTTTCAGCTATTTTCCAGAGGTTTCGCCTGCGGCGCATAGCCTCCGGCGGTTGGGGGGCCCGCCCCCCAAACCCCCTGAGTCAGTCGGTACCGTACACCCCAAATATGCTGACTAGACCCTCCACGGCACGCCTCTGAACAACAATTGTGTCGGTGCAGGCGCAATTCTTGTTGATTTGGCAGAGGATCAATTAATATATCGATATGTTGGGCGTTTTTCTGCTTCCCGCGCACACTTAACGGAGGGATGGCGTTACTTCCTTCAGACTTGGTGATTCCTGTCGTTACCTCACAACTCCAGACTCGGAATTTGTTTAATTTGACTGAGGATCATTGACTGTCTCCTTAGATTGAGCAATATTTTTCTGTCTGTTCTTACACAAACGATTTACAAAGGCGGGCCACCGAGTCCTGGCACAAATGAGTCACATCACCTAATAACCTAACAAATGACAATGGTCACCCAACACCCACCTTCCTGACCGAGGCAGTATCGTAGGTCTCAATCAGCTCTATAACCGGTGTGATGTCCTGGAAAGCTGTCCTGGTATCCAGGTTAATGTCGTGGTGCACTGACCCGATACTCCGTGCACCTTGAGCACTGGAGGCCCGCTCATGAGCTGTCCTGGTGCCGATGAAGAAGGTTTTTATTCGCTCCACCTGCAGAGTTACTGAGATAAGAGGAGAATAAGCTTTGTCTGAATTATTTTTTGTTCATTTCGAAGCTCGCCCCTCGTTCGACTGCGATGACGCATTTTGAAGAGCTAATATTTTAGGTAGCTCAAGGCTGACTTTGTTAATTTCTTGGGAAATTTGGTGAGATTTAGGTTTCCTCTCACACCTATTCTTACCACACATGCCCCATTATTCCGAACCTTGATTTCCTGCAGCACATGTCCTATTATTCTGCAGTTGAGCCCCCCTGAGAGTAAGAGTCCGATCCTTCCCGGGGTTTCACAGGACCTAGTCCTGCACTCGATGCTCTGTTTAATGACGCTCCTCAGCCTTTGCCGCATCTGAAGATGACCTCATCAATGGCTTATTTGTTGACCGCCATGAGGGGCCTTTATTGAGTCCTTTTTACTTTCCCTTCAGATATGATACTCGTCGACGTATGATCGCGCAAATATGAGTTAAAAATTTTAAAAAGATCGTGGCGATTTCTTGAAAAGTGAGTCATCATGAAACGTCAACTCCTAACCTGAGCTAAGGTGGACATCTCACATTTCAGTTTATCTGAGATAACGGTTGTGAATCGAGGCTGCTGGTAGACACTGGTGTAGATCCTGCGCTTCCAAACAGTACCCGATTCTCTGAAACATGAAGTTGATCTATAGATGTTTTGTTCAACTCGACAACTCACTGAGCATTAATGATTTATTTCGAGATCTTTTTCTCTGTTCTACTTTTAGTCTTCAAAGGAAATTTGAATCTCTTATTGTAATCGAAAAATATCTTTTCTCTAACCTGAAAATGACGGAGCCAGGAGGGACATGATGCACCTGTCCAGTCTGAAACGTTAAAGATGAGAGCTTTGCAAAAGGGCACTTTGTCAATTGGGAAAGTTTTACAATAGTTTGATTATTTGACCGTGTTTGAGATTTTTATTGAGTAATATTACCATCTTACTATATATAATGCGTGTTGTTAATATATATATATATATATATATATGTAGTCTCCAAAGACAAGATCTTTGTGACCTTCAGAAAGGCTAAGACTATCGGGGATTCTCTTGTTCATTCCCGTTATTCACGCAATAGCACAGACAATAGTATAGCCCTAGGTAACATCAATTGTGGTAAGTGTAATTTATGTAAATTCTTTTTATCTGACAATACAGTTAAAATTCAGTCTTTAACTACCAAACAAATTCATAATATTTATCAGTCTATTTCATTGTGAAGATGAACATGTAATATATGTAATAACTGATTTAGTATGTAATAAACAGAATGTAGGTAGCACTGATAGCACTATGAAACTTCGTTTCTCCATCCACAAAAGTCACATTAAGAAAAAAGGTCAGCAGTTGTAGAGTGGCAGTACATTATAACCAAATAAGGCTCATAAATTTAGGATAGATAGTCAGGCCCAGTTTAATGCCACTCTAGCACAAGAATTAAAGGTCACACTTGTAGATAAGGTTAAGCCTGAGCCATGGGATACCCCCTGAAAGCATCACAAATAAGTTAAGTAAGAAAGAAGCTTATTGGCAACACCAACTTAAAACTTTTGAATCAGATGGAGGGCTGAACATCCTAATGAGCGCATAATAGCCAATAAGCGAGCACAAGTCAATTAATCCCATGAATTTAAATAGGCACTAGAGCATTCCCAAATCCCTTCTATCAGTCAGTTCTATGTTTTATTTATTACCAGGAGTGTACTAGTCGGTGTATTGAATTATTTTGCATTGTTCAATCTTCTCCTTCATTTTACCCGAATTTTGTTTATACTTTTCAGATGTATTTCAGTTTGATGTTTTTATGATGTATTATTATTGATATTGTATTCTTTCAGATGTATGTTACCCATTGATAATGTAAACTTTCTTTTAGATATTTATGATCCATTGAAATTGTAACAATTCAACCTTTTAACTGTGCTCTGACCGTACGTCACCACTTGACTTTTCAAATTTGATATTGTATTCTGTTATACTAATTCGTTTATGTATTTTTAGTATGATCCTTAGAAGATGTAATTTAAAAAAGTCCCAGTGTATAGGCAGGTTTTTTCGGTCAAATTTGACTTTCGAAATCTCGAAACCGATTGAACTGTTTGGTATCAAGAAATAATCTCGGAAACCAAATTTCAGCCAATATGAACTTGATTTGTGGCCTACAGAAAAAAGGGAGAAAACGGGAATTCTGGGCAAAAAATGAGTTTTTGAAAATTTAATTATACGGACTCTTATTCATCCAGAAGGACCCAAATACTTGTTTTATGACATAAAAAGGCATTCAGACCATCCCCAACCCATTTTGGGCCAAAATGACGAAATTTTCGTTTTTCGAAAAAGTACCCTTTCTGGCCCTGAGGCCACAAATTACTGATTTGCCTGAACTTTGGTTTCGAGGTCGCACTGAGATACCAAACAATGAGCAATCGGTTTCATGAAAGTCGAATTTTGACCCGAAAAAGTCCCAGTGTATAGTAAGGGGTTTTTCGGGTCAAAAATTCGACTTTCTCGAAATTCCCGAAACCGATTGAACTTTGTTTGGTATCAAGAAATAATTCTAAACCAATTTCAGAATATGACATTTTGCCTAGAAAAAAAGAAAACGAATTCTAGACTTAAAAAATGAGTTTTGAAAATTTAATTATACGGACTCTTATTCATCCAGAAGGACCCAAATACTTGTTTAATGACATAAAAAGGCAATTCAGACCATCCCCAACCCATTTTGGGCCAAAATGACGAAATAAGAATGATGATTTTTGGGTGGTAATCGGCCGACAGAAAATTGGACCCCGTGTACCCTTATTGACCCCTTATTTTAGAGGGAAGGGAAAGTTTACAGTTTTCGAGACCCCGAAAATCGAAATTCTCGTTCAAAAGTACCTTAGGAATGATGATTTTTGGGAGGTAATCGGCCGACAGAAAATTTGACCCCTTAGACCCTTATAGACCCCTTATTTTAGAGGGAAGGGAAAGTTTACAGTTTTCGAGACCTCGAAAATCTAAATCCTCGTTCAAAAGTACCTTAGGAAAGATGGTTTTTGGGAGGCAATCGGACAAAACAAAATTCGACCCCTTAGACCCTTATTGACCCCTTATTTTAGAGGGAAGGGAAAGTTTACAGTTTTCGAGACCTCGAAAATCTAAATCCTCGTTCAAAAGTACCTTAGGAATGATGGTTTTTGGGAGGTAATCGGATAAAACAAAATTCGACCCCTTAGACCCTTATTGACCCCTTATTTTAGAGGGAAGAGACAACAATAAACAGTAAACACGTTTATTTGCACAACTTCAAATTCAATTGATAATGATAATTACAATAAATTTCATAACTGTATTTATAGAATCTATTACGTCATGACTCATGATACAAAGTCAAATCTGCAGTAAATTTAACTTGAGAACGGAATGCATGCAGGTAACCTCAAAAACAAGATCTGATTGACAAAATGTTCAATAAAACTTTAACTCTATTCATTCATAACGTTTTAACAACTTCATTTTGAAAACTCCATTTAAAATTCAACTGGTGAGGAGAGGTGAGAAATGTGTATGGGAACAGTAGAGCAAGTTTATATTCACCCAAACGATTAGAGTTTGGATAAATTTGTTTGCCTCATATTGCCAAGAATGATGTGAATTAAATAATATGTCTCAATTCAAAAATATGTCAAATAACTTATTCATTATTTAACCAGTTCGTTAATATTAAACCTAGAACCCAGTTTAAAAATAGATCAAATCATTAAAAATAACTGCACAAATTTAACAACAACGTAACTAAATTCAATGTGTCAACCCAAATGCTTAATAAAACTCTGTAAAAACTTTTATCCACCAATCTAAAAAACTCTGCCAAAACCAGTTCAAACTTTATCAAAACCTCACTTACTCATATTAAACCATATCTATTTGTTTATCTGGACACTGAAATTGCAGCTAGAGTGACTATTGAATCCGTGACATTGTGAAAAGATTTCCATTGTGAAACAATGTCCATTGTGAAACGATGTCCATGTGAAAAGATGTCCATGTGAAAAGATGTTCATTTGTTCCTCCTAAAGTTTGCCGCAGGGAGTGGTATCGAAGCCGTCAGGGTTCTGCTTCTGCCACTTCCACGCATCCTGACACATCTCATCCAGACCTGGGGATATTAGGTGATCAGGGGAGTGATCAGTCACTCGACACGCACTTTTAAACGCCTCTAAATCCACTCAAAAGGACTCTAAAATGCACCCTTTAAACGTTCCCTAAATGATCCAGACCTGGAATATTAGCGGAATGAAGAGCCGGTCGAACACCCTCAACACATTAAATCGCTCTAAATGCAGTAATACAACCTAAATTAAGAATTCACCTTAAATTCACCTTAAATTCACCTTAAATTCACCTTAAATAACCTCGGGATATTAGGGAAGTGACGAGTTGCTCGACATGCAATGAAGGTGTGCTCTAAATGCAGTAATGCAACCTAAATACCTTTTAAACGCCCCTAAATGAGTAAATGTACCCCTAAATGAATAAATGAACCCCTAAACTAGTAAATAAACCCCTGAATGAGTAAATGAACCCCTAAATGAGTAAATGAACCCCTCAGTGAATGAATAAACCCCTAAATGAGTAAATGAACTCCTAAATGAGTAAACGAACTCCTAAATGAGTAAATGAACCCCTGAATGAGTAAATGAGCCCCTAAATGAGTGAATGAACCCCTAAGTGAGTGAATAAACCCCTAAATGAGTGAATGAACCCCTTTATGAGTAAATAAACCCCTAAATGAGTAAATGAACCCCTAAATGAGTAAATGAACTCCTAAATGAGTAAATGAACCCCTAAATGAGTAAATAAACCCCTAAATGAGTAAATGAACCCCTAAATGGGTAAATAAACCCCTAAATGGGTAAATAAACCCCGAAATGAATAAATGAACCCCCTAAATAAGTGAATGAACCCGTAAATGAGTAAATGAACCCCTAAATGAGTAAATAAACCCCTAAATGAGTAAATGAACCCCTAAATGAGTAAATGAACCCCTAAATGAGTGAATGAACCCCTAAATGAGTGAATAAACCCCTAAATGAGTAAATGAACTCCTAAATGAGTAAATGAACTCCTAAATGAGTAAATAAACCCCTAAATGAGTAAATAAACCCCTAATTGAGTAAATGAACCCCTAAATGAGTAAATAAACCCCTAAATGAGTAAATGAACCCCTAAATGGGAAAATAAACTACTAAATGAATAAATGAACCCCTAAATGAGTAAATGAACCCCTAAATGAGTAAATAAACCCCCTAAATGAGTTAATGAACCCCTAAATGAGTAAATAAACCCATAAATGGGTAAATAAACCCCTTAATGAGTAAATGAACCCCTAAATAAGTGAATGAACCCCTTTATGAGTGAATAAACCCCTAAATGAGTAATTGAACCCTTAAATGAGTAAATAAACCCCTAAATGAGTAAATAAACCCCTAAATGAGTGAATGAACCCCTAAATAAGTAAATAAACCCCTAAATGAGTAAATGAACCCCTAAATGAGTAAATAAACCCCTAAATGAGTAAATGAACCCCTTTATGAGTGAATAAACCCCTAAATGAGTAAATACGCCCCTTAATGAGTAAATTAACCCCTAAATGAGTAAATAAACCCATAAATGAGTAAATGAACCCTCAAATGAGTAAATAAACCCCTAAATGAGTAAATGAACCCCTAAATGAGTAAATGAACCCATAAATAAATAGATGAACCCCTAAATGAGTGAATGAACCCCTAAATGAGTAAATGAACCTCACTCCATTAGGAGAATGAGGAGATATTGCACACTCACCTCGTTCAGCGGTCCATTTGAGCTCTGTTTTAGCTAGGGAGGGGTCCGAGTAACAGGAGGCTACATCCCCAGCCCTCCTGCCAACTATCTTATGTGGAACCTGGGGAGGAGAGGATAAATGGGGTGCAAATACTCAGCCTTAGACAATTACCGAATTAAGAAAGTTCAAAATTTGGGCATGAGATTGTTAAGCAATGAAACAAAATTAATGAACAAGACGGCCAGTTTTGGGATAACAGATAACTTGGATCCTGAATACAGCCAGGTTCCTACCTACCTTGTTGCCACAAGCTTTGGAGAAGGCATTGACGATATCCAGGACGCTGTACCCGTTCCCGGTTCCCAAGTTGTAAATCTTCAGACCACACTTCTCGTTCAGCTTCTCTAGAGCCTTCACGTGACCTTCAGCCAGGTCCACCACATGAACACGGGGATTAGAAAGAAAGGAAGGAAGAAATCAAGAAATCAAGAAAGAAAGAAATCAAGAGGGGAAAGAATTCAAGAATTCAAGAAAGAAAGGAATCAAGAAAAAAAACAAAACAGAAGAAAGAAAGAAAGAAACAAAGGAAGAAAGGAAGAAAGAAAGAAAGAAAGAAAGAAAGGAAGAAAGAAAGAAAGAAAGAAAGAAAGAAAGAAAGAAAGAAAGAAAGAAAGAAAGAAAGAAAGAAAGAAAGAAAGAAAGAAAGAAAGAAAGAAAGAAAGAAAGAAAGAAAGAAAGAAAGAAAGAAAGAAAGAAAGAAAGAAAGAAAGAAAGAAAAAAAAAAAGAAAAAAAGAAGCAATGCTACAGTAGTCTTGAAAAATAAAAATTTCACACAAAACTTCTTGAATCAATCCATGAATCTGCAACGAATTTCTTTAAAACGGTTTGGCCATCTTTTGGTTCCTCTCAACTCACATGAATGTAGTCCCTGACTCCAGTCCCATCCGGAGTCTCGTAGTCATCCCCGAACACACTGAGAACCTCCCTCTTACCCACTGCAGTCTGGCACACGTAGGGCATCAGGTTGTTAGGGATGTCTTTAGGGTCTTCTCCGATCAAACCTGGGAGATAACACCTTTAGAACATGTGGAAACAGCATAATCTGGTCCCAATCTGTTGTTTGAGGCTAGGACCGCGATCTGCTCTTATAAAACATGCCCTTAGAAAACATGCGACTTTTCAAAGCTTTACTACGCTATTCTTGGTCATTATCGCAGCTAATCCTCAGCAATGAGTACCTGATTTGTGGGCCCCCACAGGGTTGAAGTATCTCAGCAACACTACATTCCACTCCGGATCACTCCGACACAGGTCTTGCAACACACACTCGTTAACATGCTTCGTTTGTCCGTAGGGGTTCGTAATGCCAACTCCAGTTGGGTGACTCTCATCGAGAAACAGGTCTAAGAAGAGGCAGACAAACAAGGATGAAGCAAAGATGAACAGACAGACAGACTGAGATACCTGACAGACAGATATACAGCCAACGCAAATACTTTGGGGAGATGATAGTTGGACGTGTAGATCTAGTTTAAATTACCAATACAGTATCTCAACTTTGTGCGCAATGCGCATGAAAGGTCGACATACCACAGTTACATAGAATTAACGACCCTAACGTACCTCGTCCAGTGGCAGGTACTGCGGAGTACCATAGACTGTAGCTGAACTGGAGAAGATAAGGTTCTTACAGCCCTGCTCCTGCATTACTTGCACCAGGTTAATAGTACCTCCCACATTCACCTGGGAGAGGGAGAGTATTGACCAATCAAAGAGCGGCTTGACACTCGGCTCGATCTCTGATTGGACAATGGGAGAGGGAGCAATAACCAATCAGAGAGTGACTCACACTCAGTTCAAGCCCTGATTGGTCGATGGGAGAGGGAGTATTAGCCAATCAGCTCGCTCCTGATTGGTCAATGGGTGAAGTCCAATGAAGCAGTGACGGATCAGAGATCGAAGCCTCCCCACAGAAATAGGCGGTAAATAGATTGAGTGATATATTGATGGTCGTGGGTATCAAAACAGATAGGAATAAAGAAATTAGAAAGTGATAAGATTCCCAATAAACTTTGGAACAAATTCTGATGCGACAGCACTTCTAATCACGCGATATTTAGACCCCAATTAGACCCGATATTACCTCATAGTATTTGAGTGGAATGCTGACAGATTCTCCAACGGCTTTCAGAGCAGCGAAGTGAATAACAAACTGAAATTAATAATAGATTTAAAATAATATCACCGGGCTTCAAGATTGAAGAACTATTTTGGTCAAAAGACAGATATGGCTCTCAGAGCTTCATTTTACGTTTGGCAAGCTACAGAATGGTACCAATGAGTTCGTGTCGTTAAAAACTAATAAGCTGATGAAAAGCAATTTTATTAAGATAAACTTGAAGGAGTGTTTCTGGAAGCATTTCGTTAGAGCTTCCTTGTCCAACACGTCTAGTTTATAGTGAAGTATCTTCTGACCTGAAAAGGATGGAACTGAGGAAAGAGTGCGAGGAATTCAAGAATGACAGAAACAATATGCAGTCGACGTTCATCAAACATAGCTTTGCACTGATTAATAATAATCGACTAAATACCCTTAACCAATCAGCAACCAGTATATCACTCCCCGGTCCACTGATTGGTTGATATACCATTGACCAATCAGCGCACAGAATCACACTCCTCCTGCCCGCTGATTGGTTACCTGTGATGGTGTAGAGTCTGTCTAAACAGATGGGAGATGAGTTGGAGAAGTTATCTGCTACTATGGGGGTGTAGCCCGCTTCGATCAGCTGGACTACCGGTGTGGGAGCCTATGAAACCTGCCCCACCCATCACTAACACTTCACCTTTAGACATGACTCCTCAGTGAGTGAATAAGTGATTATAGTATTGCAAATTCTAGTAGTAACAACGGTAAAGGTACAGTTTAATAAATTTGAAAGGTCAGCAAATTGCTGAATAAAAATGAATATTTCTAAAAAATTAGAATAGAGAGAATGAAGAGAAGACTTCGAACTTTGGCAGTGTTCCTTCCACTCAAAATTGACATTCAAAATAAGCTAAAATTGACACGAGTTAAACAACATACGGCATCACATGAACTTGATAAAATATATGTCTTATTGTCTTGCATAATTAAAATAATAAATTCATAATATATTCGTGTGAAGAATGACATATCAAATAAAAATAAAATAAAGAAACCACGCCTTATAATAAATAACACGATGGAAACAGCAGTACAAGTCTACAAACATACTCTTCCAGTACTGAACACTGCCCTCATTGAATACAAACATAGGTGACGTGTGTGTTCTTTGACTTTCCTAGCTCTGACGTGGATTGAGCAACGTGTGTGCCAGCAGAGTGAAGAGCTCCATCGGTTTATATCACCGGTTGTAAGGTAGAAATATCACCGGCCGAGTAGCAAAATTCACTGACTGATTAGCAAAAGTGGGCATTGTGCTACCCGGGTCGCAGAATTAGCTCCATTCATCGGTTCATAAGCTCTGAACATTCGGTTTGGTAGGACCAGATAGTTGACACAGTAGCCACCCGTCCAAATGTCCGACTTCTCACATTTAGTGTTGCAATGGGTAACACCCATCTAGTTTGATAGCAGCTGACAGTCACCAGCTCACTCGCCTGTCCTCGGATGTCGCTGGTTAGGTAGCTGTCCTCAGATGTCACCGGTTGAGTAACCTGGACTCGTCCACCAGTTTCAGCAGAACAGTGCAGTGTTCTTTGATTTCCTTGATGCACTGCTCATTGACCCTGTATCCTTTACTCAAGTTCTTACGCTGGTAGCTGCAGATCAGCTTACCCAGCATCGTGACTACCTGGGGGGGGGGGGTTGGGGTGAGGTTCATGAACCCATTGATAAGTTCATCAGTTTGGTACAGCAATAAGGCTTTGGCCTATGAAATTTCAAGTGAAACGAAGGCGCATGCAGTATAGCACAAGAGAGCGATCTGGTTAGATCCGCACTCAACATGGAACTTCATTACAAGAGTACAAGGTAGAAAATAAAGATAGATTTCCACAAAATATAAAAGAAATATCTACTGAAAGGCAATGATTGACAGTTTCTAACACTGAAAGTCCTAACTCACCTTGAGTGCTGAGATAGCGCTGCTAGCACTGCTGTACCCGTGTAGTTCCCCCATCAGCGCCTGCTGCACCAAGATGGATTCCTCCTCGTGTGGGAAGGATCCTGAGAGGGTGGAGATTAAAAGAGGGGAAAGAGCAATGTGGACAGCTCTGAGCTCGATCAAATTCATCACTGCTGCAAAAGTGCAAACTTGAAATTACGGGATTGGAGGGTTGCCAAAACTTAACTAGGTAATAAATAATAACCTATGAACTCCGCCTTTATCTCCGCTAATTCCTCTGGCGGGATCTCTGGTCTCTTCTTCTCCTCCTTCACATCTGCCTTGCCTGCCTCTTCGTTCTTAAAGAGGTCTCTGATAACACACTCCACACTCGGCAACACGTTGTAACTGGGATGGGAGTTAATCCTTTTATGGGCAATTTTGGGAGTCAGTTGAAAACGTTTAATGATGCGAGAAACTTTAAAAACAGGAGCTTTCGATTTTTCGAAGCGGATGTGCTAGTCGTCACTAAATGAGCAGTTTAGATTGGTTAAATCTTCTCACCGTTTCTCCATTCGGTTGAGGACTGCGATGTGTTTGAACATCTCCATCTCGAACTTCTGAGGGTAATCCCGCAGCTTACCCGTCACTTCAGCCAGGGATCTGAGGGAGATAACAGGTGATATATGGACCAATCAGCGTGCAAGGTGACCGTAAACTCTCTGCACTCATCCTGATTGGTTCATGTCATGACGATTACGAGTTATGCGAAACCATTTCACAATTAGAGAAACAACGTTTAATAGAGAAACAACGTTTAATAAATTTTTCGGCACTTTACAATCAAATCATATGAAATATATTTATAAATATTAATGATAGGCTACCCTTCAGTGTAAAGATTTGTTTCACAAGATTACATTTTCACGTTCAGAAATGTCACATGTGGAGTTGGTGTGCCCGAATCAGCTAATTTTACAACAGACTGTTTTTGAATATCAATTTCAAGCGCCAAGTAGGTATACCGCAAGGGTACACTATGCAGGAAGCCAGCTAAGTCAGCACAATACCCACTGCCAGCATATGGGCCGACGGACATTCCCTGTCTTTTAACTTGGAAAATGACCATTCCAAATGCAAACAGCAGCTACCATACCAACTCAGACCGACTTCCACATTCCTAGCGAAGAATTATTTGTTTATGTTTTGACTAGTAAAGTTTCTATAGATAATATTATCTTTAGATAATTCATTTATCAATCTGTCTGAAGGGCACATCCAACCATATTAGTATTATAAAACCTATTGATAGTATGTTCGTTTATCAAATGGGCGCCTTAGACCAATCACCGTCACCAGTCATCCATCACCCAGTAACTCACCTGTCGTAGTTCCAGAGAGCGTTTAGCTTGTGTCCATCCCCCTCCAGATGGGTCTTGAGGGCCGCCAACTCGAAGTCCTTCTGACAGCTCCCACAGGTTACTGCAGACCCGGTTATCACCAGGGATCCCAGACCAACCAGCAAGTGGTTCAGAGCGAAATCCTGGAATTGAGGATTCATTTGGCATTGACCAATCAGCGCGAGAGTCGATTTGAAATCACGCACTGATCTAACACATTCTAACATTGTTCAATCTAACGTAGATAATCTCTGCCCATCCCATTTAACCGGCCCATTTCATCTACTGTCCGTACTGTTGCAACCAAATAAACCAGTAACACCTGCTAGTTGTTACTCACCCAGAAGGGAACTTTGGGTTTCTCAGGTGGAGCATCAACCTTCTCCTTCTTATCCCCCTCATCATCTGAACTATCTGGGTTTATCAACTTGCTGATCTCTTCAGCTTTCCGCGCTACTTCTTCTTTCTCTGAAATTATATCATTGTGAGATTTGGTCGGTTTCACTTAGGATCACTCAGTCCATTATGGAAGTGGGCCAGGTTCGACTTCATATAACCTTACGATAAGTAATGAAAGACTATCAGCAACTTACCTTTTTCCTTTTCGACTTTCTCTTTTTCCGCTTCAAGATCAGCTACTTCCTTCTCCAGCCTCAAAAGGTTTATCATGAAAATTATATAAAAACTACTGAATAAAAACATATAATCGTTAATATCGGGAAAATTCAGATTCACTAACAAGCACCAAGAATAAGAAGTTATTCTCCAATCAGTTGACAAATTTCAGCCAACCTTAATCGTTCGGCTTCTGCCTCATCGGATTTGACATCTTCTTTCTCCTCAGTCTTAACTTCCACCTTCTTCTCTTCTGAAGAAGCTGGTGGAGGAGTGGGTTTCTTCCCTTCACCTTTAGCAGCCATGGAACTCTAAACTCAATCATTATTTAATACCTTAGTCTCTGACTTTGTGAAAATTATATTTAACGAAAAGTGCAAATGGACAATCGCGCTTTCAAGGAGGTTAATAATTATGCCAGTCTGCATTTACTAAGATAAAATAATTCCCATTGTGCAACAGATGGAGGACCTCTAGACTAAAACGCATACTTAAAAAGGCTAAAACTCAAAGAGAAAATGGACAATATAAAGTGATAATGTTTCTGGAATTTGGAAAGTGTTCTAGAGTCTGTTAAACCGTTATGAGCCCTCTCACAGCACTCTTACTACCATGGCAACCTGAAGTGTTGATAATGAGACTAAGGTACTAAAAAGAAGCGAAAGTAAAGGTGCAGAATGAATTAAGCTCGCTCTACTAGACCATGACACAGTGTTTGCATTCCTATTTGAATTCTCCACGATTCGTTTCATAAATTTTTGGTCCCTTCAATCCAGTAGCGATCTTTAAACTTTTCGTCATTCACTCTGCTATAATTTTCCAATGATCAGACTATCAGTACTGATCTTATTCGTGCTCCTTGCACAAGCCTCACTGCAACGGTGTACAAAGCGAGATGACAGGAGCTTACTGGGAAAACTCGGAAAAGGTTTGGAGAAATGAAACGCAATGTAGCTTTGAAGTGGCACGCTTTCAAATTTTGACGAAATATCGCCATATCCCCCGGGTAATTTTAACCTTTTTCAATCCCTGGTTTCCTTCCCAGGGTACTTGGAACAGTACATGAGTTGGAATCAGAACTTCAACTCCAAGTTCCCGCTCAAGTACAATGAACACGGAATCTGCCAGTCTCGACTCAAGTTCGTGCAGTTACCAGGTCAGGAATATATCCATGCTATCGTGAAATGGGAAGGGCCTGATTTGAATGAAATACGGAGGCATGAATATTAATTCACAATGAACCGGCGTTACTCTAAAGCTGATGCTTTCGAAAGCGATATCTGGTCTTATGCCCAATCTTTTTTAGCTATATTCGCGCTTGACATTTCTAGTCAAGCTTTCCACTAAATTAACGCTCTTTCAGACACGTATTTCCCGCGCTATCTCAGATTTGTGGAATGTCAGGATGAGCT
This sequence comes from Beroe forskalii, assembly GCA_011033025.1. Classification (NCBI taxonomy): domain Eukaryota; kingdom Metazoa; phylum Ctenophora; class Nuda; order Beroida; family Beroidae; genus Beroe; species Beroe forskalii. The sequence goes on along the minus strand of WFMF01000091.1, from coordinate 19,611 downwards.
GAGGGAGTGCATGTTCGGGAAAATCTGCCAAACGGTGAATATACTTCTGATTATTACCAGAGGCGTGCCGTGGGGGTGTTGGGGTGTCCATGTACACCCCGCTAAAATTAAGAAAATCAAATTTTATTTTTATCATTTTGGTGATCGCACGCGCGATCATTGCCCTAGCGTCCATCGCTGAATGCCCCGTTTAGTCAACGTTGCGCCGCGCATTTTGTCATTTATCTTACTGAATTCTCCTCCGCAAAACTAGCGCGCGCTGCGCGTCGTAAAACTCTCATACACCCCGTACTACTGTAAAATTGCAATCTCCCTAGGCGTGCCGTGAAATCGGGGTGCCTACTGTATTTTAATTGCATGGGGTGCCCGTGACACCCCGATTTTCAGTTTCGCGCATTCAGTTTGCAGTGCACACGTACCATTTCAACATTGTCTTTTAGATTTCGCGGTCACTTTTTACTCGTCTCGAATGTTTTGCGACTGATTTTTTCTTTGGGATTTTTGAGGGGGGGTTGAAATCGGCCAAAATTGATATAGTGACAAATAAGTTTTAATTAACATATTGATTGTTGATTTTTCCCGTTTTCTCGATTTAATGATCCGACATTCCGACGTACCTGTGTTCTGATGTTCAAGTGTTCTTGATCTAATGATCCGATGTATCTGTGACCCAAGATGTAGTGCTCTAATGTTTCAGTGTTCTCGATCTAATGATCCGACGTACCTGTGTTCCATGATGTAATGATCCGATGTTCCAGTGTTCTCGATCTAATGATCCGATGTACCTGTGTCCCATAATCTTGTGTTGTGACGTTCCAGTGTTCTCGATCCAGTGATCCGATGTAAATGTGTCCAATGATCTCGTGTAGAAGTGTTATACCTACGTCCTTGTATTCGCGATCTTTGAATAATGAATTTCGTACATCAACATGATATGAGCATTTAAAATTTTGCAAAAAATACAACTTTTGAAACATAGTATAATTTGTAAAATGAGACTTGTTTTAGGCACTTTTGAGTGCTTCTTTCAGCTATTTTCAGAGGTTTCGCCTGCGGCGCATAGCCTCCAGCAGTTGGGGGCCCGCCCCCCAAACCCCTGAGTCAATCAATCATACACACCCCAAATATGCTGACTAGACCCTCCACGGCACGCCTCTGATTATTACGTTATTTGTACCGCTCATTCATAAATGTAAAGACTCTTGTTTCTTATTTGGTTGCAATCAATTATGGAAAAGACTACCTTCAACATTTTAGAGAGCAAGTTAAAACGTTTAAATGATACGATAAACTTTAAATCAGGAGCTTTCAACATTCTGTTAACCTAGGTTGACGCGTACATAAACCTGCTGAAGAAGAAAAGAACGAGTCGCTGTGACGAACAGGGCTACGAAATGTGGGAGATAACACCTTACAAGATAGGGGCGGGCTGCGAGTGTGCTGTGGACAGACAGTAGGAAAAAACAGTCAAAAAGAATTTGTGGTTTCGGAGTGTGAAATTTGTTTTTCAACGAATACTTGTTATAAGATTTTCTTTTCATTAAATATGATAATTGCAAAGCTTTGTTCTCATTCTCACTTTCTTGCATCGTAGAATCACCAGATAGAATGAACTGTGGCGAACGACTCAACGTGAAATTTGCTAAATCCTGGTTTTCGAATTTTCAACGAATAATTGTTCTCTGACCTTTCATTGAATTTGATGATTGCAAAACTCTGAAGTCTGTTCTCATAATCACCTCATGAATAGAATCACCTCATATTATGGGCGAATGACTCAAGGCGAATTCATAATTTCAAAGCCCACTGTGCGCGCGGTACGGTGCCCGCGCGCGCATGGTCACGTGATCAAATTCCGCTGAAAAGTTGAATTTGTTATTTTGCAAAAGCTCCGCGCCCTACAAATACGTGTGCAAATTTCTCCACTTCATTGGATGTGTCAGCCCCAAATTGTCACAAGAAATAGCCAACTGACCGCGACAAACCATGCGGCAGAACAATAGAACCCAATTTTATGATTTTCATGTCCACTCGGGGTATTTGGTGTTGCCGCCCCCAAAGTATTGTCAAACATACTCACGCCAATTCGTCTCCCTGCGTGACCATAAAACCTAATTAAATAAAGGGTTAATTGAGGCAATTAATTCAAATAAAAGGTGTAAATACAACAATAAACGTATGAGACTCGGTTGTACAATTTACGTGAGTTGTGCTATTAATAGTCTTAATTGCTCGTTATGTTAACAATGCTTTCAATAGTTAGGATAATTAAACCTTAACAGTTTGTTGATATTAAAAGTACATTTGATGTAGCGAAGTTGTATAGTGTGTACCTACTATGCCAACAATTAATTTGTTCATGAATATATACAAACATGCTAATGTGTAGGTAGGTCATGTAATTATTGTATGCCAAATTAAATAAGAACGTGTGTAAATTAAACAAAGTATTTCCCACAGAATATTCATACACGTCTTCTCAAGAATTACTTGAAGTCTTCTCAAGAAAAAGTTATAAAATGATGTGCAACTCTTTACAAATCTAGTTCGTGTTTTCTATGGACTATTTGAATCGAATAAAACCACTATTAGGATTATATAAACGGTAAATACAAGATAATAACAAAAAAGCATAAACCTCACTACAGGAAATTAAGCAACGCCGATCAAAGCATTCTTCAAACCGCCAGTGCTTCATTTTATGCCAAATCAGTTTGTAAAGTTACACCAAATTCGGCATTTTTGCAGCTCGAGCGCTTAATTTTTTGGCTTAATTAATTTCCTGTACTGAGGTATTTGACAATTAACAGCGACCCAATCTAACATATACATACATACGATTTTTCAATCTATTTAAATCTACGATACATATTAAAATAATGAAATTTACTATCACATAAAATTAGTTAAATGATTAACATAAAAGAGTAAATCGTAAATAATATAATGTATAATGAACTGAATAAAAGCAAATTTCCGGAGTTATTGTAGATCATAAAATTTCCCGGGCATTATTCCTTTTTAAGCTCTGCTCATTTTATAGTTATCAATAAGCAAAGCTAAGTAACTTTTCAACATTCTATAGAAACATCAATCCAACTTTTCATCAGTTGGTAATTTAAATCAGGGTGGTAAAAGACTTCGTAGCTCACTCATCGCAGTGTTGAATACATGAATTTGATGGCCGGGTAATTTCATATCGATTACAGAGTATTTTGCATGCTACCGCTACTTTACTTACTACTTAGCCTCGCCCAATACACATCATATTGTAAATCCAGCCAATCAGAGGGTAGTACGACTGTCACGTGATTGAAGTTAACCAATAGCGAATACAGACACACCCAAGATGTACACCAGATATTGCCGCGACGTCACTAATCAGTAAGTCGAATGCCGCGTGCCGATAAGGCGTTTTAAAATATGATACAATAGAATGGCTTAGCTAAAATAATAATTTAATATATTCATACCATATCATGCTGAGATAAGAGTGGTTTTAAATTTCTACTGATATGTATACGCCTATTCAATGTGCTAGTCAACTGACGAATTTAACATAATAAGTATATTCCATACTTTATAATTTCATTAACTAAATACACGATAATTCAGCATCCCAATCATATTATAAGTATAAGTATACATCAACCTAGTCAGAATAATACATTTTGACACCAATAATACATCCAAACCAGTGTCATCGGTTAACAAATTACATAATCATATACCATACACAGTACACACAACCGAACAATTAAACCATTACCCGTGATGTATTAGCTCACCTGTAAAATTTTAAAATCGTCCGACATTGACCAATCAGCGCTGATTGGTCAATGTCAAATGGGTCTGTGGGTAAGCTAATACGCTGCGGACATTATAACTCCACTCCATTAATTGACACACAAATAATAAGCTCCAAATACAACAATAATTGGATAGATCTTCCAGTCAATAAAATTCACCTTATTCCTAACTTCCTAAAACCAGACTACCTAATACCTATTCTAGTGTAACAGTGTATTCAAACCGACCCAATTTTCAATCCAGATAATATTATTCGATCAATTATAAACGAGGACGTGATATTTGAAAATTGGATTCAGCAAAACTGTATCATAATCTATTAAGCTATTACTATTACAGTAGCAGTGACGCCAAAACAATTTGAACCTACTAGATATTCATATTTTGCTCCATAAAAGAGCGGTTAATACAAGTTTCATGTGCGATTTGATACATCATCAAACCAGCTATTTGCAGCCCAATTAAATGGCTATTATCGGCAGCGTGTTAGTTTACCCATATGTCCATTTGGCATTGACCAATCAGCGCGCGAGTTGAACATAAACTTGCGTGCTGATTGGACAATGTCCTGACAATTTCGGGACGCTACTAAGACCGTATAGGTATAGTAACAGTTACACTGATTGACCAATTTCAATTTAAAGACATGTTGGTAAGCTAATACGCTGCCGATACTATTCTCCATTTCACATCTCTAAGAGTAATATAAATTCAGCTAGTCTGCCTTCTTGTCACCGTCTTCCCCCGATGAGGATGGAGCCTGGAGGAGAGAGAAAATATTATGATGTCACAACTTAGACAGTGACAAATTTATACCAACTATAGGTAACAGGTAACCAAGTTGTCACTTCGTTAAAGATTGGATTGGTGGATGGGTAAAACAGATAACCATTTCAGATTAAGCAGTGCTTTTTGGGACATTGAGGTTTAAAGAAGAAAAAAACAAAGGAAAAAAGAAAGAAAAACAATAACAAACTGACCTCTTCCTCGGACCGGACATCCTTGTCCGGCTGCTCATTCCTCAGGAAGGTAGCTACTATCTTCAGAATCAAGCTGAACCAGTAACAATGCAGCAACTGGGAGGAAAGAGGAATTTGTCATTCTAAAACTTTCAATTGGATTCTTATGACGTTAATTTGTTGGTTATGGTGTAGTAGAGGGACGTTAATTCTAATCATTGTGCACAGCTTATTTGTACTGCTTGTGAGCAGATTCTGACGCAGAAATAGTACGATTTTTTCCGTTTTCCCAGAAGATCTCGAATATATTATAATAAACTCGCATTCAACCTCAATAACCAAACTCACATAAAGTACAACTAGGAGCGCACAGAGGATGTTGAAACTGGGACCATCCAGGTCTGCAATCGTCCTTGTCTCAACAATGGCACTGTATAGTACACTGCAAGAGAATATGGTTAGAGCACTGTACAGAACACTGCAAGAGAATATGGTGCGGTTAGGACACTGTACAGTACACTGCAAAGGATGGTAGAAGCTTTTCAAATCTATGAGGGGTTAACATTATGATTTATGAAGGGGTTAACATTATGATTTATGAAGGGGTTAAAATCATGTTTAAAAATCATGTTCAAAATTCAGTCCCAAAAACGTCTTGAATCTGCTTGAATGTACTTTCTAATCTCTGAATATTGTGAATGTTAAACAGAAATCTGGGTAAACTGGAGGAGGGCAGGCTTCGGCAGGAAATTTGATCCATCCAGTACTACACTCACCATGTCTCTCCTTACGTCTAGCTGAAATAATTAATTCAGAATATTATTAATTATTATGGAATAATACCACCCTGTCTTTGATATCAAATACCACTCAAATCAGCAGATAACGAAGGGGCCAAAAATCTATTCAACTTACTTCATTACCATTTAAACCACCTACATTTCACGGGTTAAGTTTCACTCAGAGAACCTAAGAACTGGGGAACAGGTTTAACATATTTTTGTTCAAATTGCATTTCCGAATTTTCACAAAATTTCCCATTTTCTATCAGATTAACTCTTGGTCACGTATAGGAATAATATGATTAAAAAGCATGGTGATAACGCGGAAAATGCGCTCTAAAATCAGAGCTGTTCCGTGTCGGTACAAGCGAGAAAATAGGAATTTCTGACAAAGACCAAAGTTCCACCATTCACGAGGCATTACACAGTTATACAGCCAGAGATTGAGACCGGGTTATGCTCAGTTTATGCAGTTGAAAGGTTAATTAAGCCTCACCATCTATGATTATAATATTTTCTCCAAATTTTAGTCTTTGCATGGGACATAATGCAATGCATAGTCTGCATATCCTCTGACATTACGGTGCTATCACCTTTTAGTAGTGTATTAACTCTCTCGTGACCGGTATTTACTCCATACAAGGCTTGTACATATCGTCAGACTAATGAAATAATCATGAGGGGTAAATATCATACGGTCACCTTATTCTACGATGATCCGTTGCCATGGCATTCGTACAATTCATGTATATTAGGTTACTGTGGTAATTACTACAAATTATACGAGATATGAAGAGTACTCCAGACTAGATGGGGTTAATAGGGGTGACCAGATCAATACATAATTATCATTAAATTCGAGCCGTCTTCCAATGGTTTAGACAGTCACCCTGCAAAAAGTAACTCCTGAAATGGGATTGTTAAGAGTCATTGAAATATTATGCCAGAGTTTTAATGTAAGCCCCTCGTGAATAATAGGCGGCTAGCTTAATTCTGAAGAACACACAATATTTATGACGCCATTTCATCAGCCTATTCATTCTGAGCTTATATTTAAACGTGATGAGGAACCATCCTCATCAAGTTACATCACATGATAAGAATGACATAATCTGGGGTTGTGTTGTGAAACACACTTTGTAAGATACCTACTTATCTAAAGTTAAACATGAGCATTAAATTTAATATCGCGTGATAAAAGTGTGACATACATGTACATCACTTGACATACATGCAGATATGACATGCGCTGACTTTAATACATGCAACGGCAGACAGTAAAAGAGTGTGAAACACTTGACAGTTGACACTTCATCTAATTTCTAAATATATTTGCACTTACACGAAAACCTACATGCGTATTTTATGGGAGAATAACGGAAATTAACAAGGAAATGTGAAAGGAATGAGATGATGAAGTCTTACCTGTAAGGGTAGTATACAATTCTTGATATGAAGAATGAGAGGCTAAAGACAACGAATAAAACGTTCCCCCAATCAATTCTGTTAGCATATCTTGCCATTTTGCATGCCTGAAAATGTTTGATGAACATTTATTGAAATTTGAACAAATATACAGAACTTTGAAATGACTGAAACCCTAGTAGAAGAATAAAATCATCAGTTTCCTATATCACACTGTCCCACTTTTGAAAAACAGAAGTTTAGAATAAACTATATTTACTTCCTTACCTCTAGACTTATGTCTGAGAAATCGTGAAGGAGCATCACCAGGGCACCAATACGTGTGCGAGATGTTAAAAAGGATATCCTGAAAGCGAATAAATAACTTCTTTATCATTGCGACTTTTATAATCAAAATTAGTTACAATATACCAGTATTCAAACAGCCTTTGTAGAGGAGTAGAGGGACACTAATTTAAGAAATAATTGAAATGATTTACCCACCCTATTAGACAAACTGCAGCCACATGGTGAATGAACATCTGCAGGAAGTCTTTCCTCCTCACTTCATAGAACTGATATATCAGGCAAGAGGTGTAGTAACCCATCTCAATCATATAGTACCTAGACAAGGCGATTTAAAGGTGTATATAACAGTTTGGTTATATTTATATCACCTATATTCCACCCAATTAACAGCTTAGATTTGAAATTGAATCATATATCAATTAAGGAGTTGTGTTAGGAGAGATGACGATGATAGGAACTCAAACTAACCAGTAAATTGAGTTTTTCATAGCCCATATACTGACTGGGTAGCCATACCAACAGTGTTTTGTATCCCACAGATACTTCTCAGGCCACAAACATACCAGACCAAATGAGAACATTACCCCATAGAATACAAACCTCCAGCTGAAAACACAATGGGTTCAATAGGGTGTAGATGCATCAGTGAAAGTTAATAAAAAGAACAATTTATTTATCTCTAATTCATACGATGTCAGTCCACACTCACACAATAAATGATACTGTTATGTATTATTGCAGATTGTTAGGTATATCATAGAATTAAAAGTAACTCACAAACTCTCAACAAATTTAGTGTGCCGAGTTGAAAGAACAGACTGCTGTTTCCTTCTTACCCACACTTGTGCTTGTCTTATTGTTAAACCTGAGTGAAGGAAATACTCAATCAAATAAGGTGAACTAGTTTATAAAATCAATTATTTGTAGATCTACATAATATCCAAATTTCGAACTCAAATGTCAATTTAGCTGTTGACTCCTAGTCAAAAGTTGATTACCCATCACATGCAATGCTTTCAATGTAAGATAAAAGCTACATACCACATTCTTTGCAGAGATCCTTCAGTGTTGACTCATCAGGAGCAGCATATCTGTTTGCTTTGAGATAGTTTTCAAGCACAGGCACAGGATCAACAGGTTTCCTCTTACATTGCTTGATGCCAAGTGCCCATGCAATAGGTGATGCCACCAAGCTGAGTATAGGAGATGTAAAATAGGTACAATATTTGATCTAAATGTTGGATGCCTATTGTAATTTTGAGCCAGAAAGATGTTTGCAACTGCTTTTCTAATAATGCTATAAGAATGTCTTTGATGATAATGGTATTCTTATTGGTATACCAACAATTAAACTTGAATCAATGTCAAATATAATTTGCTTACCTTTCAAACAATCTCCTAACAAAGATAAGAAAGAAAGCCATAATGAGAACTACCATAAAATCTTTCTGTGGTGAGGGATGCTTGAAACCAGGTTCAGGTTCATCTTGTCCAGGCCAGGTTTCACCATATTTGTTATAGTAGTTCCTTCCTAGCCACCATATAGTATCCCATGGATGCATAAATATCCTCAAATAGTCACCCATCCTCAAATTTGATTGTAATGTTATTGAGACAAAAGACAACTTCGATGAGAGATATTTGAACATTTTGATCATTGCAGTAACACAGGATCCCATTAATGAATTCTAACTCATGCACACTCATGTAGCACTACTCTATGGAAAGTTTCAAGATATATTTCTTTCTAAGGGAACTCTGAATGGTGCTAGACAACATTCTCAGTTGTTTGAAACACATTGAGTCTTAAACATTATCAATCTTGAGTGAATAAAATAATTTCTGTAACATCAGTCTGCATGACCAAAGCATTGGGCATACATTCAACAATGAGAAGTAAAATGGAATACATTATGACTCTAAAATATCAATCCAAATATAGAACAGAATTAAAAAATTTAAATAAGTACCATGTATATACGGAAAATATGTTCAACAAAAGAAAAGCAGCCATGCAATGGAATTGCATCATGATGTATCAATCACATCAAACATGATGTAATATAGATAAACAATGAGGAAAGGATTCTTCAAGACATAAGTCATAAATTGCTTGAATGATTGCAAGACTTGATGGAACAGTAAAAAAGAAAGAATGCCTACATGACAAAAATATAAAGTTTGTCATATTGCATTATGGACCAATTTGTGACTGATTAGATGTAATACATTTAATTAGCAACCTAATTCAGCAATTCAACTGAAAGTACTAAACAACTTATTGCAGATGTACTATGCAGAGGATATACGAGTTCATATTCATGCTTGATATAACGTGATGACTGAATTAGTGAACTGGGTCATTGCGCGGTTTATTTTCACTTTCCTACGCCCGTATAGGTGTGCGTACGCCGCGCGCACAGCAATTCTTTTTTAGAAAGCTAAAAGGCGTCGCGCAATGCAAACAGTGTTTAGCCATTAGCGAATTGCGAAGCGTCACTATGCAATGCACAGTGACGCCGCGCACAATCACATCAAGTACGGAACACGGACCTTACCCAATACCCATGCCGTCTTTTTTGGCCGTGATGGTAAATGTGGAACGTTCGCGTTGCGGTCCCGGGATATAGATAGGGTAACTTTCTGGATGTTTATTAATAGGGCAACATCCTACGAACGCGAACGAGTGCCGCGCCGTGCATCCGGACATCCGGTCCACGATTGATTATTTATATCCCTTGTCAGCGGCCGCATTTTGTTCTGCTCCATAGGGAAAGTAGGGAAACGCCGCGCCTTCTTCGTTACAAAAGATACATTTCTTGTATGTGTATGAAGGATTTGCCCGACGTTGCAGTTGTCTGCCCTTCCAGTCTGTGCGCGCGAGGGGGCCAAGCAACGCATGGCAAGGAAGGATCGGCTTTGAATGCTGCAAAGAATGATGCGCCGCGCATTTTTACATTGCATCGCACATACAACGCAAACATATTATGCTTAAGTATAAATCGCGTTGGATAAATGGAAAAAATTGACAATATGCAATAGGCATGGTTGTATTGATAGCAGCCAGAGAGACTAGATTTTGAGTTTGAAAAAGTTCAGATTAATAGATGCTTAGTATAACAGTTCAAAACTCAAATTGATGAAAGTGTTGTCAATTTCTGAATACGTTTTCATTGATTAAACAATAATTTAACATTAAATTTTGATATTCAAGTATTTACACGCATGTTTTACTTTTATTATATTGCTTATCGATTAGTTTTACTGATTAACTTGTCTAATGTAGTGTCAATACTTCAAGAGAAATGAAATTTCAAACTTATGAATAACCTGCATCCTAATGTAAAAATCAGAATATTTATTTTTAAATTTAATTTATTTCTGATTAAATAATCAAAATACTACAAAATCTACAAATTAATAAAATATATTACTTTAAAAACTAAAAAAACCAAGTACAAAATTAAATAGTCCTCTTTTACATATAAAAAGGTTAATTTTGATGGTAAGCCCAAGGGCATAAAATTTATTTCTATTCAATCATGATCATGTAATTTAAGTTTGAACTCAGCTCCTTTTCAGGGTCACAGTGAAGAACTTAAAACATACGTTAGGTCAAATGGTCATTCAATTTTAGCTGATATTATTTACAAGTTCGCAGTTTTATTCGCGATTTCTGCGTTGACCTCCTGTATTTTCTTATTGAGCTCGGTCTGCTTCGCGTTTAGAAGCGTAACTTTCTGTCGCTGAGCGTTAAGTTTGCGCAGGGTCGCTTCTTTGTTACGCTGGACTTCGTCCGTGTTCTCGCCTAAATCGCAAAAATACGTTACGCATAATTTCTCCTAAAAAGGGACGATAGAATACAAGATTAAATGACAACATCGGCCGACTTCAGTCGCTGCAAGTAGCAACTGAGGTCTGAGTCTTTACTCCATCATCTTCCAGCAAGTCAACGGTAATCTGAAATGTTAAGTACCTAACACAAACAATGGATAGAAGATTACCTGACTCTACTTTACCTGATTCTAGCAGAGCAGTGAGTGTGATCAGTTCGTGACTGAGGGAATCCACCTCCTCCTGAACTCCTGATAACTCAGTGCACAGGGACTGGAACTCAGAGTTCAGGATCTCTTCCTCCTCTTCCAGCTCCTGGGAAATATATAGTGTTTGAAAAGATATTTCCTTGTGTTTGGGTACGATCATCTGGTGTTTAGAAGAAATTTCCTTGTGTTTAACAAGCCCCCTCCACCAACCTGTAGCGCGAGGTGAGTGTACGTCTTGACGGTGTACCGTGAAGCAGAGTCCCCGGGCTGTTTGTTAGACATCTGCAGCTGGTGAGATATCATGTTTTCTGAGGGAGCAGTGGTTGTCCCCTGCATTGACTCGTACAGTTTGCCCGTTGTACCTGGGTAAAGATGGAGATTGGCGATGATAGAAATTACATGACTTATGATAGAAATTGTATGACTCATGGGGAAATTTCAGAAAATATACTCCAAATCTCTTTCAATCAGCATGAAACTATTCAGATATTCTGTGATACACTGCTCAACAAGCAAGCTCCCTCCCTGACCTCTGATCTCCTCCTTCTTATCCATATCCTGGCAGAGTTCAGTGTGTCGAGCTATCTTCTGGTAGGAAGCAACTCTGGAGTTGAGTCTGAACTCCGTACGGGATTCTGTGCCGGTGAGGGTCAAGTTAAATATCTCCTGAGTTGGTGGTTAGTGGTTTTAATCTCCCATACAGAAAGATTGCGATAAACAGTAGCTAGAAAGCTTAAATCCATTCCTAAAAATCGGAGTTTTTAACTATTGAGCAATCAGGGCCTAGAGAAAAAGAGAAAAGATTTCACATGTCACACTCCCACCAACCTGAATATCGAGTAGATGGTTGTCGACCTCCTGTAACCTGTCCACTCTGTTACAATACAACTCTCTGCAGAGTCGGGATACCAGAGAGTAGAGAGCCTCCACGAACTCAGGTCTCTCGTCATTACTCAACTCCTCTATCTTAACGTGCGCTGGAAAGGAGTTAGGGTCAGAATTTGGTTAGGGTTATGTGTAGAGTTTGGTAAAGGGTAGGGTTTAAAAAGGTAAGGGTTATTGTAAATGTTAGGGTAAATTTTAGGTTTAGGGTACAAATGGGTATGGGATCCGTGACATAACTCAAACTCGGTAACATGTCTGACATACCTAGACAGTGGATGAGAACTGTAGTGAAGTGCCCCACGTCAGAAGCGAGGCAGTCTCGCAGGTAGAGGTGGTGGTTGTGTGTGTCGTAGTAGAACAGATTCCTGGTGAGGAATGAGTTTAATAATAATAACCATCTTTCCTAGAACTACATTTCTTATTTTTATAGAACCCAAGTGATATGAAAAGGTAATAGAAAAGAAATAATCATTCCTCACTCTAATCATTCATCTCTCTTATCATTTATCACTTCAGTTAGAGTGACAGGGCAAGGGAAACGGGACAATAGAAGGTGGGAAGAAGAGGATAAATTATATAGGGTACGACAAAAATAAGAAACGTATAAAATCTTCCCAAACGTACCGGTACGCATTCTGAGTAAAGTCAGTATTTGGCGGTATAGAGGATGCAATGAGCAGGGTGACAGGCCCGACATCTGACACCTGGGTCACATAACACCCGAACTTGTACACCACAAACTGGGGCGGGGTCAGATCACTCAGATCTACAGGGATTAGTTCTGTGTCTGACTCGTATTGGGCGTTGAGGGAACTGATGTAACCGCCTGAGATGGGATTTGGGGAGATGATAAAATACTTGCAAAAGGTTCCTGACCATGAGATGTAGAAATGCAAAACTCATTTCAGTCAGAATACAAAATCCTCGTGTTAGAGCGTTTACAAACCTTGCTGAGTGTTTGCAATCAGGTCAGATATCCCCTGTATCTTGCTGGAGTACGGAGAGGCAGACAGCAGCTCCTGTAACTGAGTCTCTGAGAGTGGAACTGTCAGCTCCATGGAGTCATCAGCAGACATCACCCTTCTAATGGGGACCACATCATCCTTCGAAGTTGTTCCCATACTGGAAGCTATGACTTTCTCTATCTTAGCAGCAGACTCAGCTCCTAAAGTCACTAACTTCTGACTGATTTCCGAGTCTTTCCTCACCACTGCCTGACTGTGTTTCTCCTTTATCTGTTGGATTGTCTGAGCTTGCTGCTTCCTCCTCCTCCTGTTCAACTGCTCCTCCAACTTCTGCTGCTGTCGCAACTTGTCAGCGTCCAGTTTGTTTGCCAGTCTCTGGACTTCCTCCTGATGTTGGTTGATGATTGCCTCAGTGTCTTCTGCTGAAGCTTTTCCTGACTTCTTTAAAGCGTCCAGCTTCTCTTGTTTCCTCTTCTCTGCTTCAGCCAGTAACTCTTCCTTGCGTTTGGTTAATCCGTCCATCATTTTCTTGGTTTTCAGGTTTTCTTTTTCTCGTTGGTCGGCGAGTGAGTCTTCAAACTCAGCTAGTTCAGCGGCTAATTCTTCTTCTTGCTGTTCTTCAAACAACCTGAAAAACACAACAGATTGAGAAGTGAAAACAAATTCAAATGACATTGAAACCTTCTCTCCATACCCACTCATTCACTCTTCTCCTTCACAACGGTTTTTACCTTCTCTCTACATCAACTGACTCCCTCCCCTCCTTTGCAAAGTTATTCACACTTCCTTCGCAAAGTTATCTACCTTCTCTCCATGTCCATTTCCCGGAGAGTACGTTCCCTGTCCATCTGTATCTGTAACCTCACTCCTTCTAACTCTTGGAGCTTAGCTTCAGCTTCTTCCTTAGCTGCTGCTAGGTTGGCATCCTGAGCATAGAATGGTCTTTAGTAATCATTTTGAGTGGGTCGAAGCACCCTATAGAAGCAATGAGAGAGTTTAATTTTCAGTTGTCGAACTTCCGTCCTTGATCCAGTTTAGCAGTCTGGACCAATTTAAATTTCTTATGGCATGAGTTTGAACCACTCGTTCATCTCACCTGAGCATGTTTCGCGATCTCCTGCAGCTGTCTCTTCTTCAGCTCCAGCAACGCATCGCTCTTCCTCGTCTCCCAATCTAACAGAGCATCCTGAGTGAAGGCTGCCAACTCGAAACTAGCGTTCTTATCAAACTCCATCAACTCCTGAAGAAAGTAGTGGAATGATATTACTTTTAAGTATCTATCAGTAATAATTTATTGGAAGAAGCAATAACACGGGGTCGCGAAAAAAGAAGCAACAATTTACCGCCAAAAACAAGGAAAAACTCGTCAACATACCGAATGAGCAAATAGCTGAATGGCAGCACTGTAATCTGTGAAGTTGCCACATCTAAATTCTAATCTTTTGAACGGGACTAGCACATGCTCACATGCTATTCCAAAGCAACACTGTAGTCTTACCTGTTGTTGTCGGTTAAGGAGTGCTGCTCTGCCCTGCTCATCATCCTCAGGCAATGCAGCCAGCTCAGCAGCATGCCTGTCTGTCATCGCACGACGATCTAAATCTAGTCTGGAGAGAGGAGCAGGTGAGCAGATGAGCTGACCAACTTAATCACTTATTGAATCAATCAAATAATGCCGGGGATCGAGCTTGTATTTTGTAAACTCATTGAAGATTCGAAAACTTGGGAAACTTCTGGAGGTATTCATTTCAGCCCCTCATCTCTTGATTGATGTATACACACCAAATGTTTGCCCATTCCCACCTATTCTGAAGGGCAGCAATAGCCTGATCCACAATCTGCTGCTTCTCATCCTCGAACTTCTGGATGAGATCCCGATGCTCCTGATCGTGTCGACCTGATAGAACCTGAGACAAAGGAGTGCTATAAGTGAGGGACTGATGTACAAGCTCATTTCAACCTCGGTAATCGGTTAAGGCCCCCTTTTTCTCTTTTTACAGATCATATATGAGGGTAAATCTAAGAATTCAAATACTCGAATATTCCATGACCAGAAAGCAAATGCTTGCAGCTGATCAGAATGAAATTATAGGGATAAATATTGTGTTACCTGTTTGATGACCTGTCCCCCTAGTTGTGCCCCATTATTCTGTATCCCCAGCTTGATAGCACTTCCCTCAGAATGGTGGAGTCTGTCTCCCCGGGCAGCTAGACGTTCCTTTTCCTGCTCGTCTAACTCCTGGGGAAGGTTGGGGTGAAGATGAATGACATGGACTACGGAGATGATAACTCAGACTGAGACCTGGAATAGAGTCATGAGACGAATAAGAAAATATCAGGGGCTCCAGCGATGAAGGTCAGTATTTCATCTGCCATTCTACCATCTTTTCTCTAAAAACTGTCATTCAACCTGCGCAAGTTTCAAAGAATTTACAACTGCTGGTCCCATCAAACCTGACGTTTCCTCGCGTCCTGTCTCTTCCTCAGATCCTGTAATCTCTGCTGCTTCCTTCTATTCAACTCCTCAGTCAACTTGAGACCCTGTCTGGCCTTCTCAGCATTCAGCTTCTCATTCAGTGCAGCTAGTTCCTTAGCATGAGCTGCTGCAAGTCTCTTAGCTTCTTCAGGAGTCAGATCTATACGGGCTGCAAGCTCGGCTTCCAGCTTCTTCTTTCTTTCTCGTAACTCCTGAGATATAACATGATTTATTAGAAGATGAGAAGAACTGAGGAATGAAAATCACCATTTTAGATCCAGTATTCTTTACGAATTATGGGCCCAGTTACAATTTACTAATTTTATAGTTAAAGGAAGCCAAGAAAAACAAAAAAATGCAAATTCAGAAAAGAAAAACCTGATTATTGGACCCGGCTATCTCCTTTACCTGATTATTAGACCCGGCTACCCCCTTTAATCTCCTGTACCTGATTATTGGAGCCGGCTATCTCCTGAAGTTTCCTCTCCTCCTCACTCATAGTGTCTGCTGCTAATCTCTCCTCCAGGGCTTCCAACTCCTCCTGCTGCTCCTGTTCCAGGGAGGAGAGATTCTCTGCGTGCTGTCGAGATAGGGCCTGAAATGGGGATATTGATTATTGAGAATAGGATTGACACGGTCTGAATATCTGCAGCCATAGGAAACTAAATCAGGACGCCATCTTCTGTTCTGAAATTGAAATCTTCAGATTCAAAACTCGAAAGATCTGGCCTGAGATCGACGAGCCTACTCTCATGATCTTGATGATATCGATACCTATGGGGAGACGCAAATAAACGACACTGAAAGATGAACCAGAATGTACATTGCCCATTGGATCATTCAATTTTACAAACCTGCTCGGATTCCGATGGCATGTTATCGCTAACCACAGGAACATCAATGATTGGTACTGCAGAGCTGCTGGATGAAGAAACAAGGTTCTGCGCTGACTGAGGAAGGGTTTGAAGTTGAAATTGGGTGCATGTTAATAGACGAAAAACAAACTGAATTGTCTACAGTAAATCAAGTCTTGAGACAAATTTTTTAATCAAAGACATGGATCCTTCGTCTCCTGTAGTTGGTTGTTACAGCTGTTTGATAAAATTAAAACCTCCAAATTAAGAAAAAAAAATAAATCGTTGATACAATCATAGACGACGGTTCTTGAAAAGTGAGATTACCATGAGTTCCTGAATCCTCTTGTTCTCAGCATCCTGTCTGAGACTAAGTCTCTTCCTCCTCCTTCTCTCAGCTATCTTACTGTCTAGACTAGCTGCCTGCTGTGCCTCGTTCAGATTCAGCTGCGCTCGCAGACCATCCATCTGACAAAAAGATACGAGATTTAGGATTTAGTCATGAAATGAAAATACCAGTAAGAGAAATGGCTATGAGAGAATATGAGAGAGAAGTCAAAATTTAAAAGTTCAGAGCAAGGAACAGGGTTTCATCAAACTGTTATAATCCAGGAATTATAGTGTTCGAACTTCGAATTTTATGCCCCAATCCTTGAAACTAAACATAAAATAACCTGTTTCTTGAAGTCCTCTATGATCTCCTTCTCCTTCCCCTCCGGCACCCCCTTGATACTAGCCCTCTTCCTCACTCCTCTGCTGACAATATCACTGATTGCCTCCTCGCAGATCTTTACAGCTCCCTCCTTGTACTCATTCTCAAGAAGTTTGTCTAGTTTACCTAGTTCTACTCCTTCTTCTGCGTCCAGACGAGACTTTGTCTGGAATAAAAGGATATGAAAGGTAACCATAGAGACACAAGACAAAATAGACAATATAAAGATTTCGTAGCAGTCTAACTTAGCAAATCCAATAAATCTATGAAAGTTGGCAATCATGGAAGGGCTGAGAACCAAGCTATGGCTACCATGGTAACCGAGGACTGGTATCGTTGGTAACCATTCAACCAAACCTGTTCCTTCTCGGCCCTGTGTTGCTCCTTGAGCGCTTCCATCATCTCAGTAGCAGCTTCCTCTGTCATCTGCCCACTGGCTACTTTCTGCTTCAGTTCAGCGTTCAGCTGTGAGAGAGGAAGGTGAGATCAAATCAACGAACAAAAGCAACAGAGTACGAGGTATGATACCAAGACATTCACTCATTCAATAATATTTTCATACGGTTCCTTCTTCGGTGTTAGAAAATAACAAGACCAATTTGACAGATATTCATACAAAACCCAACTCCTTAGTAACAAGACACCCAGCTCCCACCTTAGCAATTTCGCGGTCATGTTTCTGAGGAAGAGCAGCTAGTTTCTTCCTCTTCCGGTCCTGCATCTTCTTCTTCATGATGTCACTGTGTTTACCCTTCTTCTCCTCTATCATTTGCCGCAGGAGGGCTTGTTTGTCAAGTCGGGAGCGTTTGATGATGTCTTCTCTTCCTTATCTGCGAAGAAGAAGAATTAATTTAGGTTTCAGGAGCGAGGATTGAGGAATCGTTTTATCGATTAGCAACTATTTGGACGGAAATGAGTAAATGTACAGTAGCTTGGGAGAAAAAGTAAGCTTCGGAGGACACTCTAAAAAATTTCCATATCTTCCTTATCTAAAACTCCCATTTCCCCCTGGGCAAGTGAGATCAGAGCAGACTCCATCTTCTCATCCAGGACTCCCTCTAGCTCAGTGGACAGATCTTGAGCTAGGATGAGATCCTCACTGACTTTGTCCAGCACAGCCTCGTCTGGAATGTGAAATTGTTAAAGTTTAGGTTTATTTTAATCAGAAAAGTCTATTTCAGACTAACCTTGGTTTTTAAGCCATGAACGCATTCATTTTCGGCAGTGATCTGACGATTCGACCAAAAATAGCAAGTAATTGATTGCATTAAGAGGTCCAATTACCTGTTACAATGGAGTGATTACTGGCTGCCGTATTGATGTGATTTTTGAAGTTTATAGAAGACTTTTTGATCAGATTCTCCTCCACAAATTCTTTCACTTCTTCCGGCATGTCAGAGTCAGATATCGCTTCCCTGTTCAAATGATTATTATCATCTATATCGACTAGCAATTCTACAGATTTATACTTTGAAGATTAAAGGATAACCACTTGGTTTACCATTCTCGTCTTCAATAAATGGATTCATTATCGCTCCACTGTGAAAGGGAATCTATGATGAATTATGCTATTGTCAATAAAAATTTCGGCACATTGCCAAGATCTTGCTATCTTGGCACATTGCCAGCCCCACATACCTGTACTTGTCCTCTCGTTCCCTCAGTAAGCTCTCCTCCAGCTCCAGTAACGCACACTCCCTCTTCTTCTCCCCCTCCTCCCTGATGTGGAAGCAATGAAATAACGGGTAAGGTATAAGACCCCACTAGCAATACAAGTACAATGACATACCTCTAGCAAATAAAATCATACTAATAACGACGCGTAATAAGAGAAATAGGCGGTTTAACGTCATCAACTCACTACATGATAATAACGTCATCATACCCGCCTATTTCCCGTACGCGGGGTCTAGAGATAAAGAATCACACCTGATCCTTATCACTTTCTCCTCGTGAGATAGGATGATACTCTCAGTCTCACCGTCAGATACAGCGTCTTTAAGGAGAGAGGCTAGTTCCTTGTTTTCCAGGGCTACCTCGTCTTCAACCAGTTTATCCTGGGGAGAAAGAGATGGAATTTCATCCGAATTCAGTTGCTTCAGTGGGGTTATACTCAAGAGCCGCATTGTTTCAATTGATATGAGAGGAATATCAGAATTTACTCAAATCATTTTCATCCGAACAGCCGAATTTAAGCATATTTGGAAGAAAAAAGGAAGATAACATGTCATAATCTGACCACATCAATCAGCCACACGGACCAAAAAAACTTTTTATTCCCATGCACTAGAACCAAATAATGATGCATTATTTTACCCAAGTCCAAGTGTGTCAGGTGATTTTCTCAATTTTGATCAGTGTCTCGGGAGAAGGGGGGGGGGGGTCGTCCTACTAAACCTACTAGTTAACTCA
>WFMF01000909.1:0-27644 GCA_011033025.1 Beroe forskalii | reverse complement strand
GATATCATCTTTCATTTGTGCTATTTGACAAGTGGGGCATTTCCCTCATGATTTTCCTGACAATTTTTGTCAATTTAATTTATTTCTCATAATAAAATTTAAAATTTTTGTTTATCTCCCTGATGATTTTCATTTCTGCTAAAATTTCGGGAAGATATTGTGATTGTTGTTTATTGGGTGGTCTATGTTATCTGAAAATATGAATTGATGATACTAAAATGCGTTAAAATATTTCAAATTTGGAAGGTATAATATGGTAATAATGATATCAAAATTATCAATTTTCAATTGTAGTTTGTTGATGAGATAGACAAAATGTCAATAGTAATAATATTAAATGAAATATGTCAATTATATTGGTTTGAAAATGTGTCATGCATAGAACTAATTACTGATCTTTACGTAGAACTTTCTGTTGATTTGTCTGACCACAAACGCATTGGTAAGACTAATGATAGTTGTCTAATAGAGAAATTGGTTATAAAGTTGAAAATTTATAATATCGTTATACATAATGCATGAGGATTTAGCCTATGATCATCCTATTTAGGGGCCAGTGGTATGAATATGCTCCTCTGTCTTTTCCCAATACCCGTGTTCGAACCAAGATGATCTGCTCAGGTAGACTCTTTCTGGTTACTTCAGTTCCATATACTTATCTTGTTGAATGCCCGTTTGGAACGTGTCAAATAGGGGGTTTATTATATATCTTAGGTATTAAAATCTTCACTCCCTCCCTGATAACTTGGCAAGAATTCTTTTATGGTACAACCATAATTCTCCCTTACCCCGATATGGGAGTTATGAAACACTTGAAATTCAGATAACTATATTATAATGCTTGCAGCGGTAACATTTAAACATTAACATTCAAATTTTACAAAAATATCATAACATATTATCTACATTACAACGAAATAAATACATACAATTATACCCTAATGAATATGTAAATAACTACCCATAAACATGATAAATAATACCTAATTAAATAATTAATATAGTCCTCTTACTCGCCCATGTAGCTGTATCATACAGGGCCTGTATGGCAGCCTGGGAACTACACTTACAGCTTTACAGCGGCAGTGGGCCGCTGCCCTCAACTTCCTCCCTCTCTATGCTAGTCAGCTTTCTTTAGATACTTTCACTCTATCCGCATCTTTCTCTTCTTTCACCCACTCGCGAATTGACCATTGTTTGCACGCCAGAACTATGGTAATTTCGTCAAATTCGTCTCGTACTCAGTTCAGCAACCTCATCGGAACTCGTCCTGGAATTTGTTCATTGAATTTAAGTTAGAAAACTAATGACGTAGAATGATGAGTCGCAAACTGATATCTGTCATTATCTTAAGCATAGTAATCTTTATGCGGTCCACCTCATTGTGTAACTTTTGTACTTCCTCAAACTTCCCCAAGCGGACTGCTATCTCATCGGAAATCCATTTTCGCAAGTCAAACCGTTGGTGAGACTCGACTGCATTTGTTGAACCTTTAAAGATAAGTGTGGTCCAACGTGTTAAGGCCGTATGAAGTTGTGATTTGTTTCTCAACAGCTCTTCATAGTATTATGTGCTATTTTCCAAGTCTTTCAGGGAGCCGTCAACCTTTTCTTCAAGTGTCTCCACCACTCGCGGGGATCAATGTACCCGACCGAGGGGTGGTCTGGTGTCTGGGCTTTCTGAGTGCACTCATCTGTCTCGTCACATCTGGTTGTAGCTGTGCATGGGGTTAAAGTCCACTTTCTGCGGTTTCCACAGCGTCGTGGTCTCTCTTGGTTGTTCACTGTCAGCAGGCTGGTTTGCAGGGTTCCTGTACAGCAACAGTCCCGGATATATCGTGTAATGTAACCACCCTCTCTCATTCAAGCATTCAGTGACCTGTGCCGATGGGGCGGCAGCCGCTCCTGGACTCGTGGTGGTCCTCCGATGACCCTTTACCCCTCTCAAAACCCCCTACCCCCTGCTTTGGGCACCAGGTATTGAGACACACTGAGCTGCTGTCACTATAACGGAGTTTAAAAGAGTGCTTTATTTTATCTTCTGCTTACTAAATTTCATGTACTAAGGAGTAAGGTATTTGGCATTCTCTTAATATGAATTTCAAGGGTTCAAACGTTTGGTTCATGATCGATCTCGTTTAAAAGTAAGAGTCCTTGTTTATAAAATTAATTGTGAAGTATAAGTTATACATACCTCAGTCTTCACTTCTTTCATGTCGACACCCATGCTAAGCAGACTTATGTAAGTTGGGATGTTGGTTTTATTTTTGTATACGTGATGAAACCTGTTGAAAGGAAGTAACCACGTTTTTCCCTTATTCTAAAGAGTTGGCTGCTGTTCCCCAGTCAACATACAACTTTACTTTTCGGCAAGCATATCCTCCAAAAGATGCTTGTTCCTGATCCAACTGTAATATTAAAAAAACCTCAGTTCCATTTACGAATCGAGCTGATTTTTTCTTTGCTGAATTCTGGGCAAATTTGAATCCTGAACTAAAAATGAATTTAATCCTATTTATTTTCATCTGTTCCTTTACTTGTGTCTTCACCAATCTCGTATTATTCGTGGGAGTCTAAATTCTTGTCTGTTTTTCGTGTCAGTTTCTGTAGGAACAAAATTTAAAATCTTTCTCGCCCCACCGAGGCAGTTTGTAAACTGGCCCTAGTGGATGTTCTATCTTTTTTCGTAAGGTCAAATTTCATGTTTGACCATAACATCTAAATCAGTAAATCATGAATTATTTCACATATGAAGATTGAAGAAATATTTGGTAATAACAAGAAATTGTTATACCGTCCTTAACATGAACTTTAAATTTAGATAAGTTGATAACAGTAAACTTATTGTTGGTTTCTCTTATAACGGTTGTCTCTTGTCTGCTCTACCCTGAATGCTGCACCCCACACCCCAGCCAAGTCTCTCCATGAGAGAAGGCGGGATGATGTAATCAGAATCGCTGGTTTTTGTAACCCGTCCCCACACCAGGTGGTGACAGTCGTCTGTCGTAGTTTTTTAGCCCCTTTTTCTCAGTAAACCCCTCCTTCTTCATGATCACACCTTTCTGTAGCTCTGAATTCCTGAAGGTCGTGGAGGGGGTGCTGCCCTCGTTAGTGTTATAAATCCTATATGGCAGGATTATTTTGATTTTGAATTGTTGTAAGAAAAACCACAATAACAAAATGAAGACACTTTTATACTGGTCTGAAAGAAGAATGTTTGAACAGATCAATATATCAAATGGTAGTAGACAAATCCAATATCACCTATCCAAATGATCTGAGTGTGATGATGTGAACTCTGTGAACTCTTGACTTGTCCCAAGACACTTGCCTAGGTAATTTTGAGTTTAGACACTCACCGTTGAAAGTACCAGATACCACGTATTGGACTTTAGCTCTGCTTTACCCGACTGTATCTTGCCAGTCCCTCGTAGCGTCAGCCGACTTTATCTCTAGCCGCTACCTCGCTACTTCACCCGACGTTCCTATCTGTCAGTACTTCACAGCTTGCAACTTCCGCACTGCTTCACCCGACACTGCTTAAGTCAGTTCCTCACTGGTGCCACCCGGTACCTCAGGCCTGGAAGCTGACCGTGGATGCATCCATGTAAAATAATATTACAATTAACAAAATTCAAACTTTCCATATTGTATTTGCTGACAAAATGTACGCGAGAAATTCTTTTGAACGATTTAACGATAATTATAACTTTTACTTTGAAGGATCTTCTTTGAAGGATGTCAATGCCTTCTTAACCCATCTGATCCATCTTCGTGCAGATAAGTGTCTCCTTCTGATCTTGTATACCCTCCTGAAGTGTATCAAGATTTGTTTTCTCTAGCTCGTCGTATTTTCCTACTGGAAATTCATCCTATTTCTCTGGAATCTTCATTACTTGAACTAGGTTCATCAATCTCCTTTTTATAATTATGTCGTCTGCTAAATCTCCTGATAATGCGAATAATTCAAAAGATTTAACCCCTGTCCCTTGACAATGGCAATATATTTATTTGGGCTGTCTAAGCTTAGCCTGTTCACAACCCTCACAAGTCTGCCACTGCTGTTTGTGTATGGGATGTACAAATTGAAACACATCGATCTAAGTCTTTACTAATAGTTTCATGGGTATAAATACCCAATCGTCAGAAGACGAAGTTCAATAATGACAATAACAAAATAATCCAGATTTGCTAGATACCACAGTGCAATCCTCCAGTGTATCAGTCAAGCTGCTCACTATGTTTTGATTACTTGTTGCTGTTGACCTCTGCATTTCCTTGCAAATTTTCATATTATCCCGATCTATGCAGTGATCTGAATTATCTAGTTTTATGAATGTATGTCTCTTTTTGTAAACTAGCTTTTGTAAACTAGCTTAGCACAATAGGATTTGTTGTCTATTTCTAGTCCCAGTGCTATGCCGTGGTATGACCTGATAAATATTATTAATATCATCCACATTAATGTTTGGATTTGACATCACTACGTGGATATTGATCATGCCCCTCTCGTGGTATTCACTTTCTGGATAATCGATAAAATAAATCGATATTCTTCCTGTCAATCTGTCGTCTCCAATATCAACGGCACATCTGTTTTTGGTCCCAGGGCTTATGGTCCCAGCAGTCTGACCTGATGTCAGATCTTTTGCTATAACAATAAATGATCTCCAATCTTGCAATCGATGTTCAAATATGTTTACTTACACAATATTTTGATTAATTATAGATGATTATAATCATTTAGTTCAAACATTTAGCAATAATAATAAAAGTCTGCTGTCTGTAAGTTCTGCTTCCTGGTCTTGTGCAGTCTTCTGTTGACTCTGGTGTAACTTCCTGAATCTCGGTGGAATCATCCCTTAAATTCCTCTCTTTCGCTGCAGAGGAAGGTGCTGCGAAGGGATGAATCACTCTGAGTGGCAGAGTTGCTGTGTCTGCTTCGTTGATTATTCGTTGATGGATTTTCTGCTCACCTCGTTTGTTTCGGTGTGTGAAGCCTTTCCTTTCTCCTTCTGAGTATGCAAAGCTCTGCCTATTGATGTGGATGGTTCTTCTGCAACAGTTATAGTGATGTTACCTATGGTGACATCTCTGTGTGCTTTTTTATAGTGCATTGTTCTTCTTCAGTTGGAGAAGTTCCTGCTTTTGCACTGAATGTACTACCTGTACTTTCTAATACTAATTTTAATAACATTTTCTCGATATTGATGATTCACTTCGCATAGGTTCAAATTTACGAAGTGATGATTCACTTCGTATAGGTTCAAATTTGAAACTTTTTAGTAACAGCTATAAAACATTATTTCGCAGTCATCAATATACAAAGTATATAACTGGATACGTGACTATTGACTAGCATCCCGTTGTCTCTCATCGGTTTTGGTCAATTATTCCAAAAGGAATCCAGCAGCTGATATGGTAGTGATTTAATCGGCAACAGAGCATCTCTCATGTTATGACCGACTGACGTTCGTAACTTAATACTCCTCCGTTGTGACTCGGTATAATGAGACGTGCAATCTTATATTGGACCTTCCTTCCGTGTTATAAAACCATCCTCTCTATGTTTGGATATATTTGAAAAAAAAGATGATGTTATACAAATAATTCAAAAAAACTGCATTTCATCCGTGTGAATGATATAATGACTTCATGTCACGTGATAGCTCCTGGTTATTTACGTATTTTCTCGAACAGTACCAATATCAGTATAAAGAGATGATCTATGTCCATTAATTCGTTTATGAAGTTCTTGTCCAGCTTCTCCTATGTATTTTGGGTGGCACCCTTTGCATGCCATACTCCATTGGACTTCGGTTTCATTTGCGAGAGTTGCCTCACTACTCTTCCTCATGTCTAGACACAGTGGCGGCACTCCGTTGAAACGTGACCGACGCGCTTACAGAATGAGCAAAAGTTAGGTTTGAGATATTGAGCAATCCTGCTAACACGGTTCTAAAGTATTGCCATTCGCTCCCTCATCTCCCAATTCTTCTCGCTTAGGGTGTTTGCCATCGTAACAGAACGCTTTGATCTTTTCCTTGGGGGGTTTAGCTGACAGCTTCTTGAGTTTACTTTCAAGCTTTCGTTTCTTCTACATCTTGTTTACCTCGATGGATGAGGACGATGAAGATGAATCTGATTGTGACGAAGATGATGGTGACCGTATCCTCGGGTTGTTGTCAGACTCATTGTCTAATGTAACAGAGACTGTCTGTCCTGTGTTCTCCTTGCTCGTAGTAGCAACCACACCTATACTGAAACTTTTTTCAAATAGTTAAGGTGTTAAAATAACAAGAATTTGAAAATAGCATAAATCTGAAAGAGTACAATTATATTACATGCTTATCTAACAAAGCATAGTGGCATTGTTGCACTAATTGCACGAGGCAAAATCCAAATAACCCTGCCCAAATAGCACATTAATAATACAATATGCACCATTGTCCATTATTGCTCATGAAAAATATACTATTTCTAGTGACTAATGTAATACATGGTGTACTCCTAATAGTTACATGGTTAATCACATTAAAAATATTCTACAGTAGTGCCATGGATTATATTGAATAAATGGTGCTAAACTCCTGCATCTCATAAAAAAATAAATTCTAATAAAACAATAGATTTTAATAAAACAATAAATTTTAATTCAATTTAGAATTTGAATATCAATTTACAGCACAGGCTGGGGTGCCTAGAACCATGTATTTGGTTCACTGGCCACAGAACGGGTGGCCAAACTGGGAGGCTGCGGTGTACCATTGAAGCACTGTGTGGTGGTCCCTGGCCACAAAAAGGTGGCCACCATGGAGGGTCCGAATCTCCCATTTAGTGCTGTCAATGTCCCAACTGTCCATGGAGGTTGAAGAATCGGTCGATGCAGATCATGACCGTGGCGAATGCCTAAGGGGGAATTAGCCCGTCCATGTCCCTGATGGCATGGATCCTATTTCGTAGCGCAGAGTAATTGGCCACGACAAACATTTCGTTTGCCCCCTTCACCCGGGATCTGCTCCCTTCTGCTACTCTGCAGATGGGCAGAGCAATGGTGTCCAGGAACATACGGAAGGCCCGGATGACCCGCCCATATTCAACCTCAAGTGAAGTGATAATCGTGTCTAAAATTTCCAGGAGGCCGTCATCACTGGTTGCCTTGAACAGTCTTGGGCAGATTGCCTCTATATTTCGTAACATTGAATATGGAAATTTCGCATGATTTAATCTACGAACTACAGTACAGAAGTGCTGTTTTCCATATTAGCTTACCATCATATTCCTCTAAATAACACGAGTTTCACTTCAAGGTTAACGTTTTCATCTTGAAGCTTATCACAACAGTGACATTTCGCTCTCTTCACAGCATATTTGATGTTCGTCAAAGAACATACCTTCTGAGTAGACATGGTTTCTTAACAGTAGAAACACGCTGAAAAAATAGACCCCCTATACAGCTCACAAAAAGCCATAAATTTAGGTTTAGGTTTTTTGTTGGAGCTTGGGACTGGACTCCGCTCCCAGGCTCACAGCAATAATAACACAACCATCATCACTTGCAGATATCTAATCTCTCCTTTTTCTTCAGAAGAGATTCCACAAGTTCTTTTATATGACCCATCCATAGATTTAAGTCGTCACTTCTTCGATGATCGTCCTCTCGTGTATAATATGGGACTTTCAAATGACTTTCGTGTTGTGGAACTTGGCAATTACAGTGTTTTATTATTACTTTCAAATGATATTGCATTAATAAAATAATTTTACCTTATTATTATGAATTAATGAAGTAGATCCTCTTGATCCGTGTTTCCTCCATATCATTAAACATATCAGAGGAGATATAGATATTCACGCAAGGTCACAGCCTTATGTTACACAATAAAATCCAATAAACAGTTACAGTTTCAAATCGAAGATGCCCTGTCTCTTCAACTACTTCCCACGATTGCAAATTTGATCCTTCGTGAGTCCATGTTAATCCTGGGTGACAAGCTTTCTCACTCGTTCCCAATTGACCCTCCCCCGGCTGCAGGAGTTGGTGATGGCAGGTTGCCCAAAAAGTCTTCATCATCCATGGGCAGGATGGTGGGAACTGGGAGGTCTGTCTTCCAAACCAGGGGCAGGCAGGAGGATGACTGGTGAAAGAGGGACGTAGTTTTCTTCTTATCTGAATCTCCTTCTCCATCAGGCATCCTCATCAACCGGGTCTGTCACCCACCCTCCTGGAAACACTGGCTCCCCGAACAGCCTGCTCGGGTTCCTTGTCATATTCTTGTGTGGCACTGTGCAGGCTAAGAACAGTTCCCATGCCTTACAAAGTACACAACTTCCCCTCCCTGTTCTCATTTTCTCCTACTCATTTGTATATTGATTCAATATAAAAAGTCACGTTCATCATCTTTTCTTGCAACTGTGATTCTGCCAACGTCATGAAGATTGCGATTTGCGCATCTCTTACTTATTTCCATATTATATGCTATTTCCATTAAAAATGAGGAGATCATGAGTGGTTCTCCTGTGGTTGCACCTTTCACATTGTAGTCCCAATTCTTCAACCTGTTTTGCCGTACAGGTTTCTTTCTATGAGCCATCAGCGGACAGAGTTCCATTTTGTTCTGACTCATGGTATCTGTGAACTGATAGAAGGCTGAACTAGGATAACAACCTCACAAACCTTTCATAACCCATCGGTGATCACGTGTTTCATTCACGTGCTGTTTATAACCGTCTCTAGCTTTGTAGCTTAGACGGAGATGCAAGACTGTGCACCCGTTTTCGAGGCGTTTAGAGGGCATTGCATAATCAATGTCAGCAGCTGTAGAATCCAAAAAGCTACCAGATGCCAATTTGGTCAATTTAAAGAATATTTTGTTGTCAATGATAGCAGCAAGATGCCTAGGTGCCAGACATTTCACAAGTAGACGTAGATTAATAGATTATTTTCTTCTGGACCCAAGCACTTGTATCCAGAAAAGTTATTCACAATTGTTTTGGAGAGCTATCGTACTCTCCTAATCATATAACCCTCTCTACCATCTTATCTCTACCCAACTAATCATTGAACTAGCAATCGATCCTATGTCTCTGGGAGCAGATACATAGTTGCTCGAAGATATTGATTGATTGGATCTTCTTCTTTTTATTTCGCCTTGTTTTCCCCTTCAGTTTAGTGATAACTGATAACTTGTTTATATGGTGATATGCAGTAGTAGCTGATTAATCTATTATGGGTGTGATAATTAAATTAATGACAATACTGATTTAACACGTCTGAGAATATCTTGAACAGAATGAAGGATGTCCTGCCGACGTATGGCTCTGTATGACCTCGGTCTCGCACTCGATTAAACTGCGAACCCATACCGCATACCCTAAACAGTATGTTCACTAACTACGGAATATTTCAGTGCCCTGCAATACCGGCAGGGGGCACAGGTGGGGTTGTTTACTCTAGCAGCATCTCCCGCACTGGCCAACATCAGTCCTTGAATAATCGTGATGTTGACACAGCAAGTGTGTTTAGGGCGCTATCAATTGGGCTCTGCCCACGTAAATTCGAATCCTACAGTTCGCGCCACTTGTGTGTAGGCGCCCTTACTATTTTATTCCCAATTCGACTTCAATTAAATATTCACACAACGTCGCAGGCTCATGTGACATAATCAGAAAAAATTAATATTAAATATTAAATATTCATGCAGGGTCACAGCCTTATGTTGTACACAATCAAATCCAATCAACAATTACAGTGTCAAATCGAAGGACGAAGATGCCCTGTCTCTTCAACTATTTCCCACGATTGCAAATTTGATCCTTCGTGAGTCCAGAGTAAACCTGGGTGACAAGCTTTCTCACTTGTTCCCAGTTGACCCTTCCCCGGCTGTAGGAGTTGGTGATGGCAGCTTTCAGGTTGGCCAAAAATTCCTCATCATCCATGGGCGTGATGGTGGGAGGTCTATCGTCCAAACTAAAGGCAGGCAGGAGGATGACTGGTAAAAGAGGGACGTAGTTTTCTTCTTATCTGAATCTCCTTCTCCACCAGGCATCCTCATCAACCGGGTCTGCCGTGTTTTGCCGAACAGATGTCTTTCTATGAGCCATCAAATGACGGAGTTCCACTTTCTTCTATCGTACTTTCCGAAACCCTCTCTACCTATCCTCAATATACTTGAAATATCAATCAAAAGTATCAGGGAGCAATGCTCCCTAGGAAATAGTTGCTCGAAGATCTCAAATGATTTGACCTTCTTGTTATCTTCTTGTTCTCTTCTCAAAATGTAACCATATACCAGGTGCATTATCGCATTTTCAGGATCTTCAGAAATCAGAAATAAGTACTAGTATATAAAAAAAATAAATAAAAAGTCTGGCATTCCGCCAATTTTATGCATACTCCAGACGCTACAGCAAGTTTCCTCTTCTGAACGTAGTCGGCAGAGTTGAGGATAGTTCCGCATCGGTCTGATAGGGTCTGCTGGTTGATCCTGTCTGTCCTCTGATCCTTCGGCATCTGCTTCACGAGGGAGTCAAACCGTTCCATGTCCAGGATCATGAGTTCTGCTATCTTCCGTTTCCGGTACCAGGACTTCGGTGCGATCTTGTTCTCCTTCAGGAAAGCGTTGAAGGTGATGGAAGGGTTTGGACGGGGGGAATTTCCGGATGCGTCCATTTAAACTGAACGCTGGTTAACAGTGTTTCACCTACCAGAAATCATTTACCTCATCACCTCACATATAAAAGATCCCTCACCTGCCAAGATCAGTACCATTCATTTCTATTGCAACTGTAGACCTCTACCTGCAGGTATCATGAACACATCAGCGAGTTCATCATCTCCTCCCCCTTCCCCTGTTCCTTTCCTATCGGGATCCCCTCCTGCTTCTTCACCCTCCTCCCTGGGCTCCATCCCTAGTCCTTCCCGCTTCCAGGACATCAAAACTACGGGACTGCTGTGTCTGTATTCGAGTTTTTTCAGCTTAACGGTTTGTTTGATGTTACACATTGTAAAATTGCAGCGGATATACCATATGCATGTGTCCATTATCAGAATCTTCAGAAATAAGTACTAGTATATAAAAAATAAATAAAAAGTCTGGCATCCTGCCAGGCACACAGTTGTGTCTGAAATTGAGTCTATCAGCTCATAACGGTGGACTGAGGACGCATTATAGTAGATTTATTTTGCTACTTCTTTATTTTTGATCCAGGGGTTCCTCGAGGGGTAACTCTTATCTGTGTTTTGGCAATAAGGTTCGCACTCGCACTGGGGAGTGCAAACTCTCCTTGTGTTGACGCACACGCAGAGTCCTGTTCTGCAACTACCCTGGGCAGTACACTTGCAATATCACCTCTGTGGACTCTTTGGCTTCACCACGGATCCGTGGCAGGTGGTGTGCCTAGTGTGGGTGTGGCACATAAAATGTCTTCATATTTTGTAATATACACATATTTACCGAATCTTATAGTAAGCTAGAAAATTATGAAAAGGATTTCATGCAAAGGATTGAAATCCATCCTGGAGGTAGTTGTCGTCTGTTGAAACATGTATCAGAGTATGTACAGGCTGGACTACAGTACACTTCCACCAACTTTGGCTTCCCCTAATGAGGCTTCTCTACATCAATTCAGGCTCATAATGAGGCCCCTTTATGATACACCTCAAGTGCGCTGGCGCAGAGAACCAGTGCGCGGCACAAGTGAGTGCTGAGCAAACACTTGTGCAACCCTATCGCTTATGGTACTTACCTCTCTATTGGTAATTCTTCCGATTCCATGTGAAAGTACTTGTTCGAGTGCTATTTCAATGTTTCTTACCAATTCTCATGTCGTGGTTACTCCATTTATCTGATGGTTGTGTTCCTTTAGCTGTTAGTCATTTTAAGGTTACTTATCTGTCGTTTATCATTGTGATTACCTTAGTACATGAAATTAAGAACACCGAAAATTAAGAACGCACATTATTAGGCAACACCAAATTAAGCATTTTTCATAGCTACTTTGCTTTTTATTTATCATATCAATTTTTGAAGTTACACCAAATTAAGCATTTTTTGCGGCCTGAGTGCTTAATTTTCTGCTTACTTAATTTCTTGTACTAAGGTATATCTACCTATTCATCGATGAGTTTTATCCCAATCAGGCATTCCGTTCAGCGTACTGCTGAGTCTGTATTCGAGTTTTTCAGCTAAACGGTTTGTTTGATGTTACTGTTGTTCTCCCCGCTCATAACTTTGATAAGATTGTAGTTGAAGGAGAAGTCAGAGATGGTGTATAACAGAATTGAATAAATTACAGTTCACCTAGGTCACGTGATCAGGGTGCGGTGGTTAGTAGGTCGTGTTATGGCTATACTGCCGTGTTATATCAAAACACTAATATATTGTTATGACGATGGCGTCGGGGTTATGGAATCAGGTGATTCCTGACTAGGAGGGCTGCCACAGCGCGCAGCAAAGCCCCGCGCAGAAGCAGTAAAGTATGATATATAAAATTACATATTCTAAAATTGCAGCGAATATACCATGTGCATGTGTCCATTATCAGAATCTTCAGACATTAGTACTAGTATATAAAAAATAAATAAAAAGTCTGGCATCCTGCCAGGCACACAGTTGTGTCTGAAATTGAGTCTATCAGCTCATAACGCTGGACTGAGGACGCATTATAGTAGATTTATTTTGATACTTCTATATATTCTTGATCTAGGGGTTACTCGAAGGGTAACTCTTATCTGTATTCTGGCAATAAGGTTGGCACTTGCACACTCTCCTGTTCTGCAACTGCCCTGGGCAGTACATCTTCAATATCCCCTCTGTGGAATCATTGGCTTCTTCTTCAACACGGTTGGTGGCTGGTGGTGGTAGGTGGTGTGGGTGTGGCACCACATGGCTGAGGTTCCCGGGAATAAATCCTGGGAGATTGAACATCATGAAATCGTAAAATGTCTTCTTACTTGTATATTTTGTACTATACACATCTTTTCCGAATTTTATAGCATTTATATGCCTTCGCGATTAAGGGATTTCCTAGGCATTACTTCATTGAAATTATGTAAAATAAATTTCAACATTACTTAGTACTTACTATATAATAATTCAACCAATAGTTGAAATAAATAGCAATTGTATAAATAAAAAAACGCCTGTTGATTCCGTAGACTTTGTGAACTCTTTGGGCTTCTTTTTCGTGAATGTTTGGTAGGTGGAGTGGGTGTGGCACCACATGGCTGAGGTTCCTGGGAACCAATCCTGCGAGATAGCGTTTTAACATCATGAGATCATAAAATGTCTTCATATTTTGTAATATACACATCTCTACCGAGTTTTATAGTTAACTAGAAAGTATGTAAAGGATTTCATGCAAAGGATTGAAATCCATCCAGGAGGTAGTTGTCTTCTGTTAAGACATGTATCGCTGCATGTACATGCAGATTGCAGGAGTGCAGGACTGCAGTACTCTCCCACTAACTCAGGCTCCCATACTTGGGCTCCTCCACTCAGGCTCCCTATGCTATTACTAATAAGGCTCCTTCATAATATAACCTCACTAGTGCTGGCGCAGAGAATCAGTGCGCGTGAGTGTAGAGCACTATTTCATGGTGCTATTGGATCGTGCAGCACGAGATCGCCGATACATCGCACACCAGCAGACTCCATAAATAGCGTCGCTTCACACACCTTGTACAGAAGTGACTTGTTATTTGTACATATTCCAGCTTCGGCGAGTCATCTCAATCTCGTTTTCATCCATGAATCGCCTCATTGTAGCTGTATATTTTGGCGTCCCTCCAGATTCTCCTTGGGGCGCCATACAGAAATGATGAGGTACAGCTCCGGTTTTGGTTCAGGAAGTAGGGAGGTTTTATAGTGATCTTCTACCACAGCTTGGTACTTACCCCAAGATTTTAGTTATTCTTCCAATCTCATGTGAATGAGTGTAACTCCTTCAATGTTTCTTACTTCGTGTTTACTCTATTTATCTTTAAGAAGCTTGTAGTCATTGTGTCAATAGATCTATTTTTATCTATGAGTTTTATCCCAATCTGACATTACGCTAAGCATACAGGTGTATGTTAATCGCATTGTTAGTATTTTGGCTTGTATTGGTTTCATGTATCGGTTGGTTGTCTTACACTCCAGTGTGTGTTGAGGCTCATTCATCAATCGTGCAAGATACAACTGCCTGTGCCTTGAATCTAGGTCACCTTATGGGTTTCTTGCTCTCCTTCGTTTCTACGTCACTGTCCTCCATCTTTGTGGCACACAGTTTGTACAATGTGCAAGGTTGTGCACGTAGCTGAGATCGCGTGAGATGCCGTCTCTGATGGCTTTACTTAATAATCATCATGATAGATATTTAGATAACTGGTCTATGATTTAAGGGAACTTATGCGGGGCGATCGGAAATTGTGATAGCCGCAAATTTAATAGTACATAAAAAATTAATACTTAAATTTAATACTTCACTACACTACATTATTGATTAGAATTCAAAGTTTATAATTATATCGGACTATATTGTCTCTCCTTGATGAAACTAGACTCATCAAATCATTCAAGTGATTTCTTTAATCTCTGTTATCATGAGACTTATGATCAAGTTACAACTTCAATATTATTTTGTATATCATTTAAATGGAACTATTTGAGTGATGTATCTATCTTACCGGTTTAGGTTACCACTCCCTGTAATATTAACTATCACAGTGTGGTATTCCACGAAACCAACTGGCTGTTTATATCGAAATCATTGAGCTTTTAATACGAATTGCTCAATAATCTTCCCTTGTCAGGAGCATTGGCTCCAGATCTTCTGCTGCAGAACCAGGCAGCATATTATATCCTGATTAGCTAATCAACATGTTCGTCTTAGTTCTACTACTATTAGGACTGATAGAAGTTGATAAGGACTTCTTTCTTGAGTCTCACTTGTGATGTCGTGTCGTTACTGTCACTGGTTTAGTCAGTATTCACCGAAGTTGATCCTCTCGAGAATATTCTTGTCATGACAAGAATATTCTCGGACCGTTAATAATGATAATAATAATAAAATTTTGGCCACACAGCCAACTCTGATCATTCATTTATACCCTTTATTGTCTCTACCCTATTCCGATTCGCACAATAATCAATTCAAAGAATTGTAGCATTATGCACATTCCCCTTCTTAGCGTAGAGGAAATCAACAATCAACATCCGCATTTTCTCGAACTTTACTGATGATGTTCTTCATGGTCTCGTAAGAATTTGAATTCAAATGAAAGGAAAATAGAGGAGAATAAAGAAAATAGAGAAAAAAAAGATAAGAAAGAATATGATCAGATTACAGATAAATTGAAGAAAAGAAAAGAGATTTATGAAAAATAAGAAACAGGGAAAAAGAAATAACAAGACCTCACAGTTTTTACCCAATTAATGTTATTTATATAGATCAAAATAGATCAAAATTCGTCTGATGGCATCCGTACAATGTACATTATCCATTACCGAAATTACCCAGAAACCTCTCTCCAACATCGTTCTCTTGGATAATATCTTCTCTTTATCCAATGCCCTAATCTTAGCCTTCGTGTTGCTCAAAACCCAGATTTATTGCTCCTCTAGTCCTCTCTTCCTCACTGCTATCAACAGTATCCAGTCCTCTTGTGAGCCGATGGCTGTACCCCACCTTCGTTTTATTATATATTTTGCCGTCCTTATTTGAATTGAAGTCCATGTAATAACTGTGATTTCATTTCATTTGATAATGCTGTCAAACTTTGAGGATCTTTAAGGAGCTTGTACAACTATTTATTATTTATCCCGAAAGCATTTTCACTGAAAGATTAATTTTCTGTAATTTATTACGGGATTATTAAGCAACTAGCAGGCCCGGTGGGCCTGCTATTACATTGCTCACTCGGCGGCGCTACGCGCCGTTTCGTTCGCATTTCGCAAATTCTTACCAAGTTAACAACAGCTTGCCCTAACCAGCGTCCTATTCTGCGAGGCGCGCCGTCGTTCCTCCTCAGGCCGCGCGCGCGTAAGCATCTGGTTAGGTGAAACCAAGAGCCAGCAGAATAAAGAAAGTAAAAACTAAAAAGATAGGTTGATAGGAACTGAAGTTGCCGAAGTGCGTTGTCTGATGGCTCAAAGGACCAAACGACGAAAACTGCGACGCACCGACATGCGCGTGGTTAGGCATTAGGGAATTATTAATTTTCCTTCATTTGTATACGTTGAATAAAGCTGCGTAATAAGTGGAAATGAATTAAAGATTAATTTTAGGCCTTGCGTGGCGCGCGCTCAGACTAAGCACAGCAAAATCAAATTCATAGTTTTACGCCGCGCATTTCCTCTTGTACGTATGTGAGCCGATCTAAAATAACTTTGTGCTGAAAAATAGCGCCGCGCACAGAGTTTCAGCGCGCAATATTACAATGCGCGCACTGCATTTTGTTCATTTCGTTAGTTCAACAGTTTTGTTTTCCCTTACGTTTACGTGAAGTGTTCTGAATCGAACTTAGTGAACTTCTCATTAATTTTGAAACACGCCGAGACGTACGGACATCGTTCAGTGCGAATTTATTTCATCGGTTGAACTCTACCGCTTAGAGATTTTTTGTAATAACTTCCTACTTTCCTAAACTTCCAAATAAATAACTGTCGTCCTAAATATTCCTATATGCCTCATGAACAACAAATTTAAAAACATCAACATTTGAAAACAACATCTCGACAGCTTAAATCACTAACGTAATAGTAACACTACTGTACGAACTACTTTATGTTGCACGTGCGCAAATATCCAATCTCCATAGAAACGGCACCTCTTTTTTCCCGTTTGCATTCGTTTCCCTTGATATTTTCTTGGCAAGGTCAAATTTAATTCGGTGCGGAAGCACAAACATAATTCACGTGCGCTTACGAAATTATGTAATAGATGTATGTTATGTACCGCCAGCTTAAAATGCTTTGTGAACGCTGCAAAGTAATTAATGCAATAATGCGCTGTCTTTAAGGGTTCTTTAAGGCTTTCGACTGTAGACAAACTGGTTTTCCGGTTCTTTCCTCCCTAAAACACGTTACGTTTATTAACTGTATAATGATAAACGACGATCAATGATCATCTTAAAAGAAATATGGCAAATAATGAATGACTCAATTATGAATTACCAAGTAAATCGTTTACTATTTTTTGCTGCCACAGTCTTTGTCATTGTGGCGTACGGTGTAGTTAAAATTAACCCAGATCTTGTTTCTAGTTTCTACCTTTCATAGTCAGAGTGATCAGGGTATGTCCTCGTATGATAGGTGATAACCCTTATGCTTTCCCTTATGAAGAAAGGGATGGTGCACTGAGATGTCATCATGAAATAGTTTAGAGATGTACATCAAACACCAAGTTAATTAAAGTTGCTAATTTCTTCCTTCACTACATTAAAAGACAGTGATAAGTTTGATTGATACCTATCAGACTTATTCTTCTACTCTGTATGTAGTTTGTCTCGTCACCATACACTTCTTTGTAACCTCATAGTACTCCCCGACTACCTCACAGGATCCAAGAGGCCGTGTAATACTGTGTATTTTCTCGCCCTATATAATGGATTTTGAGCCAATTTCGAGGCTTAAAATTGAAGTCTTCATAAATCTATACTGCTAAACTTTAGCCGATGTCAGAAGTCATATTGCTCTTATTTGATGAAACTCTAGCAGAGGAATATTTATGCCACTTATTTTAATGTTACACATTTCAACAATCTCTCTATCATCATACTATGATTGTATAGTGCATGATCTGAGGCATAGCTACGTGATATCGCAAGGTATACCTGTCTAATTTTCTCTCCCATTCCAGTCCTTTCCAAGACTTTACTAACATAAAACGAGCATGATTTACGTGAAGGAAACGGCAGCACACTTTCACCAATAACCATGTTATATCTTAGACTTTAGAGTATACTTTGATTTCATTTGGAAGAGAATTTTTTCAAAATTTAATATGATCGAGGAAACATCAAAATTTCAAATTTAGTCATCAATTTTCTCTTTACTTATTAATATAAATAGTTTTCGTCCCAAAGTTGTTTGTTATATATTTCCTGCTATGAATAAAACAGAACGTAGTATTCGAATGATTAAACTTTGTATTTTAATTCTAATTAAAAAATATTTTCCAAGAGATCAGAAAAAACATTTATTTTTGTTAGGAATAACAAACTAAATCTCTATGTGCAGCCAGCTGGCAGAGCTCATGTAGCACTGCACCAAGTTAGCTTCATTTACTCTCATCATTACCCAAGAGATAATCTTTAGACTATGACTGAAAAGTTTGCTTTTCTTTAGGGGCCATCCATAAAGGACGTCCGCAAAATTTCGGCAATTTCAGACCCCTCCCTCCCCCCTTGTCCGCAAACGTCCGCATTGGCCAGACTCCCCCCTCCCCCCCTCATTGTGGACGTCCTTCATGGATGGCCCCTTACCTTCCTTCAATTACCGTACGTCTGATTCACTCGATGATATACAGCGAAAGTGATAACTTAAAACAGCAATTTAATATGAAAAACTGAAGAGCTGGTATCTTTGCTCCTCTCTTCATCCTATACTACGCTCTGCGAACGTTATTTGTTCCAGCAAGTGATCTCTTTTCCTCCATTGATAACTTTCGTTTACTGCGTGCCTCTCTATTAAAAGCCCCAGCATGCGGGTGATTTTCGCGAAGGTGCCGTACTTGGCAACTTGCTAACTTGGATATCTAAGTTTGATCTGACTATTTGATCGACGTTTCTTCTCACATCATCTGTGACGCGGTTTGGGATGGTATTGGGATCAAATGTGGAGTTTTCCATAGCCCAAGTGTGGGTATTTCCCATTCCTACCGGAACATCTGCATCAGGGAGAGCAGGAAGACTAGATGGCTGCCATTCGTTGTGTACGAGGAGATTAATACCCCTGCTTTCCCTTTCAGGTGTGCCCTGATTGGGCAGTGGATTGTTGCAGGTGTGCCCTGATTGGGCAGTGGATTGTTGCAGGTGTGCCCTGATTGGGCAGTGGAGTTCGTGTTGACTCAGGTTGCTGGAGGATAATTATCTGTTTCGTCAGAGCTTTAATTAAATTCTGCTGACTCTCGCGCAGGGACCGTAGAAACCATCGCTTGATGGGGGCTTGTTGCTCCTACATCTCAGAAGTTTCAGTGGCTGGAACGTGTTGTCTTTTTTTGGGGTTTGATCTTGCTGAGATATTGGTTACTTTATTCCCTGACTTTTTTGTAATGTCTCGTCTGTTGCGGTAGGTATAACTACCTCTACCTCCTCCCCTTTTCCCTTTTCTTTCCACCTCTTATACGCCAGGACCACTGGTGAATCCTAAATTACTGTTAAAATTTGTTATACGATTGATATGATAATTGACAAAACGTGTGGCGTGGTTTTTCCAGCTACATTGCTGTCGTTCATTCATCTATTTCCTTGCTTCACTAGCTATTAAACGGGTTCTCTCATCAAAAGATCAAAAGACCCTTCTGTACTTATTACCTGCCTATATCTATAGTGAAGTTATATCGGACAACTTGACGGTACGGAGTGTTGTGTCCTTGTGGGTGGGCAGACAGTGAATACATGCTGCTATGTCGCCCGCACTGTTCTCCGTTCCTCTCATTACTATCTGTTTGGAGGGTAGTGGAAGTTATCATGAATACATCGAGTCCTTGCTAACCAGTAACCATAGTTGGTAAATGGTACTGCAAATAGAAGAAAATAACAGTTGTAGTATATTTTATTACTGTATCTCGAATCGTTTGTGAATCGGATTTCACGATATGGTATCAGTTGCAAATGTTGGATTGTTGATTTGTTGGTATTTGAGCAAAGTTGAATGTCCCGTCGATATGTCATAAAATGCGTTTTGGCTAATACCGATTACTGATTCACTGATGAAGAGCGATCTTGCTTCCGAAATCTGAACGTTAAAACACGGTGATCTGGAGCAAGCTCACCCTTCCTCAATCAATAACTCTTCCCCGGATGAATGTCTCATTTCTGTTATTCGTCTCTCATATACATGATATACATGATATACATGATATAGCATGCATAGGGCATGCGCGGTACCACCACTAATGGTTTCTCCTGCTTCGCCTTTTCCTCCTGATATGCCCGCAGACGGGACTTCAAGTCCCTACAGGGGCCCTCAAACTCTTTAATGAACTTATCCTTGCGCTCCAGCGTCTCGTCCAAAAGTGTTCATGTTGAACAGGGTGAACAGCTGCATAAAATTTATAATTTTCATTTATCTTAAATTAATTAGATCTTTTAAATCTCCATCATCAGTACTTTTTATCCTGATTGCTGCTTTCTACATCAATTACAGTATGATTTACTGTTTCGTGGTATCTGCAAACTTCTGATCTGAAGTGTGAGGGAAACTTAAAGATGTTTTCATCCACTACAATCTTTGCTTTACCGTATCCACAGGAGTATGCCAGTTCCTTTTTAACTCATATTATCTGTTATGGCAGCAGATTCATCATCTATGGACAGATGCAGAAAAACCTACTGACTCTACTCACTCACACGCACTCCTAGCTTTCTCTAGACAAAACATACGCACTAACTCACTTCTCGAGTTACCCCGCTCGTACTGAACATCAAGGTGACCAAAATTGATCGAAAACCCCATAAAACTGACCACTACAATGGCAGCGATTTTCATGTAGGAGCTAGGTAAAATTATT
Organism: Beroe forskalii; assembly: GCA_011033025.1. NCBI lineage: Eukaryota > Metazoa > Ctenophora > Nuda > Beroida > Beroidae > Beroe > Beroe forskalii. The sequence goes on along the minus strand of WFMF01000909.1, from coordinate 6,929 downwards.
CATCGAAATTAGGAGGGAAACTTCGACTGGAAATTTCAAGTCGATGTTCCATTCATTACTGATTTGCATAACTGTTTCTTCGATCCGCAGAACTGTCATGTATTATTGTTTTGTCTCAGAACTTAGATTGAACTAAGTTCATAACATGGTTTCCACTGAATGCTCTTCATGCTTGAGTGGATTAATAGCGGAATGCTGGTTTGATGAGCTAACTCTGCTTCAATTCATAATTTTACTGATCATGATCATGATCTCTATTGCAATGTTCTCAATGTAAATCGCATTTATATTTTGATTATATTTCAAGTTTATGTTAAGTAAGAAATTTAATGACTGACTATGATCTTTGATTGTTTGAAGTCCATATAACCTATCTTCAGCAATCATTTCATTTTCTGAACTTAACTCTTGTGGGAAGAATTATCGTATAGGAATCCTCAGCAGGACAGTCCTCCGCCTATTTCAGTATTTCTCATACACATATATAAAGTTTAACTTTAACTTTAACGATACTTACAGTATCAGGGTGGCTGTTATCAGCATACTGAATGTAGTCCAATTGGGCTCTGAATGGAAATCAATTGGGCTCTGCCCGCGTATATAAAGTTTAACTTTAACTTTAACGATACTTACAGTATCAGGGTGGCTGTTATCAGCATACTGAATGTAGTCCAAAGAAAACTCAGTTTGATCAGGGTAGAAAGGTAAATAGCATAAAAGCTAAAGATGAGCGGCTGCAATCAAGCAAATAGGGGGAGAGGCAATAAGGCATCGCGGTCAACGGACCACGATGCGAGTGTAACTGTAGGTGTAACTGTATTCTCGGAATATCAATAAATGAGAAAATAAGGGTGGCCTAAAAACACGTACTTCGAAATGCAAATGAGCGACTCAGACGATAACCATCGTCTGACACATAGGGCTGGTCATGTTCCTCTGCGTAGATTTGTCTAATAATCTATTGAGTGATGCTTGGGAACCCTAACACGAGGATAATCCTCTTCATAATCGACTAAAGCGTTGCACGGGACAACTTCAGATGAGCTGCTCTGCTGCGGGTAGTCATCAATGACAGTGCCATACACCTTCACTGTTATCATCTGATCTTTCTGAGCGTGGTCGTCCAGAGTTCCCAGCGTTCCTGTCGAGGAGTGGGGCGTGCGTTGTCATCTTGTTCTTGATTCTCAATCTTGTTCTTGATTCTCTATATTGTTCTTGAATCTCCATCTTATTTTGCGGGAGGGCAGTGGAAGGTTGGGGAACGTTGGGTATGTCTTACGTGAAGTGAAATTTGCTCACATAATTATCAAATATGAAATAAGAAAACATGTTAAATTAGTACACTGGGATACGTACTGTAGATCATAATTTAGTAATTTGTTGAAACTATCCGTAGCTAAACGTTGTATAAACACCTTGGGTATGAAGATGGTGTTATACTCTCACTGTATAGTTTGATTTTCTTTGTATTAATATGGAGAATCGAAAATCTGTATTCGAAATTCCAATTCTTGCCATTTTAAACCGCTGTTATTTCTATGTTGATATACTGTTGCAAATTGTTGATATATTGTGTATTAACACTTAAATTTCTTGCTAATCTTCATGATTCATTCGTAAACTATTTGTAATTAATACAATTAGAAATAATGTAAATAGTACTCTGTGAAGGTTCGGTTATTTCGCTGCTAATTGGAATTCTGGAACGATTTCACAGATTGTTACATCTGGCCCCTCTTCGCCAAACTGATTTAGGTGGATCAAATACCATATCTCCGGTTCATCTATCTTTGCAATTGAGGAATTATTTCTATGAATCTTAATTGAAAACTCCGATCCCTACGCCTCGAACAGTTGCGACGTTTTTTACTGTATTGGCAATTTTCAGTTGGTTGTGAGTTGTGACGTTCAACCACTGACTCCGTTATCGATTAAACTTCTTTATCAACCTCAGTTTCCGCGAGAATTGATGTGATGTGTTTTCATGGGTGGCTTTGGCATATTGACTAGAATAAACACTGAAATTAGTTTTCAGTGCTTCTAGCTAGTACCTTGGAAGGTAGTAATGCAATCCCAAAGGTCCTCCTTGATTATCGGGGAGACGCTTCACTATACAGGGTGGGTATTAGGCATGAATCAAACTGAGGAGCAGGTCGTTGGGTAATAGAAATCAAATTCAGGGATTGCTAGATTTATAAATACTCACAAATGGATTTTGTAAGTGTCTATAAACAATAGACCGTTTTCTCGTAGGATTATGCCATGTTCTTGGAGGAATACACTTCCCCTATTCATTTCCGCATTTGTACACATCTGGTGCTGGTATCAGATAATGTAGAAGATGTCCCACTCTGTGTCCATTGGAATGCGCAGAGTTGGATTGTACTTATTTATTCAGACAACAGTCATCTTGGAATGTTGACGTTTTAGGATATCATCAACAAGGGCATCAATATATTCATGAAGGTGGGACTGCTAGCTTCTCTTCTCATTTCCTTCACATTTGTATGTAGGAACTTCCTATTGGTATTCTTCCTCCGTCTGTCCAGGTCCCTTTCCAAGCTCCAACCTTCCTTCTGCTACCAGTGCCTCTAACCTTGTATCTACCTTGAATCTAATGCTAGTTTGTAACAATTTAATTAAACACCCATTATGAATTCCCCAATCATCTTTATAGTAAGTTTATGTCACTCCCCATTTTTCTCTGCAGTTCACTGACACTACCAGCTTCTCTTGTACTCCCTCAGTTCCTTCACATATTTATTTAGAATTTATTTAGATGTGATATAACTGTTACCTTCCAGTCTCGCCCAATACCTCTCCCATCACTTCACACCATGTCTCCATATTGTCGGGGAATATTGTAAGGAATCTTCCATCCTTCCGTATCAGACTCCAATTGAAATATAATGCCTGGGCCCCGGCAGTGCAACTTCGATTAGTACTTCTTTGAATTTCAAGTTTAAATTTGATTTATCGGAACGGTTATGAATCCCCTGATCCCGCATTAAATTGGAAATTCGGGAAGTGCAGTCGCCACCACTCAACTGGTATGGCATAGCGTCACATAAGGGCGCCCTCAGCGGTCAGGTGAACCGCGAGATAGAGATCATCTTGTATGTCTCGTTAACTGTACTAGGTAATGTGTCAATATAGGACTCATGGGCCAGGATCCCTGCCATTAGGTATAACAACGGAGGCCGGTTTTACAACACGGTTCTGTGGCACTGGCTGTCTACTAAGAATATTTTGAATGTTAGCCCGGTCTCTGTGGTTGATTTTGCTGTCTTCCTAGCATGGTATTGTTGTGTTCTTGAGACGATGTGGATAGCCTGGTCCTGGTTTGAAGGATGAAATTATAGATTGTAGATAATTGTACTTTTATCAATGGTAACACGGAGTGGAGAATGAAGCGATCGCCGATAAGCTTCGACGGGAGTTCGCGAGAACTAAACTTTAATATTTTCATTCTTCGTCGCCTTGTTAAGGGATGTATAATTAACAGTAATTTTCATTACAATGAATATAGATATAATTAATTCAGGAGTACAATTCAGTATAATTATGCAAACTGAATGGATTTTCATTGGATGCCTACCGCCTAGATTTCGCTAACTCCTTCCCTTTTTCTCCTTTAGGTATATTTGATGTGCCATGTTCCTCCGGATTTCCAAGTTAATTTAAGTTTTGAGAAGGAGTAATGGGAGTCGTGAAACAAGGTTATAACGATGGGTAAGGATAGAAGGTTACTATTTACAATGGAAATGTCTATAAAAAACTGAATCAAAAATCCCAATTAGGTTTCTTATAACAATGGAAAAAACACGCTCTCGCTAGATAAACTTTAAACACATAATCAGATAATCAGTCTTTTTGTGAATTGTGATAATGTGATCCGGTGACCCAGTCACCCCGGTTAGCCAGCTGTCCTCATTCTGTTCTCCACTTCCTGCAATCTGTCCTTCTCTCCGCGTCCTTTGGAGTTGATGCGAGGAATCTTCCAACCTTACACATCAAGCTCCAATTGAAATGTTATGCTCCAGTTGTGAGGATTCAATAAATGGTTCTTTGAATTTCAAGTTTTTTTCAAGAGTTGTTTGAATAGAGAAAACAGATATGAATTCATATCTACACCACTCTAATTGGGTCGGCCCTGTGCCACACGAGGGCACCCTCAGCGGTCAGGACGTGGTGAACCGTGAGGTAGAGAACAGGTAGACTGGATCAGCTGGGGTCCGAGAATATAACGAATATTAAAGAATCTGAGAGTGCTGAAACCTCAAAATACACAATATCTCGAATTCGTCGATTTCTAACACTCCATTTCATTGCTGGCTCCTTCAGCCGGTTTCGGAACTCATCTACAGTCACAGCCTATTCTTGGTACATATTGTGGAATGCTTTCCTGTATGCGTTCCTGTATTTTAAGTGTTCCTGTATGTTAAGTGTTCCTGTATGTTAAGTGTTCCTGTATGTTGAGTGTTCCTGTATGTTAAGTGTTCCTGTATGTTGGAGTGTTGACTACCGGCTTGTAGTAGTTGACTTCCGGCTTGTAGTAGTTTTCCCTTAAGTGCTCTGACAACCGGCTTATAGTATTTTTCCCTCAAGTGCTCTGTTTCACTTCCCGTTTCAAGCTTTCGAGCTAGTAACTTCTCATTACCCTCTCTCATTCACTAATTACGTAATGTGCACAAAGTATCAATACCTGAATTTCGCGTAATGTTACTGTATGATCGAATCACTAAATTATAAAGTACACAATAAAAACAATATTTTATATTTAATAGATGGATGGATAGCATTTATTCATGTAAAATTTATCCTGATAGAATTAAGGCAAACATATTTCAAATTTGAACTATTCAAAAATTTTGAATCGAATTATTTTTTTGAATTTGAATTGTTTAGTTTCTTTTCTGCTCTGATCATCAGTGCTTGGTGAGAACAGGATCTGCCTGTACCGATGAGATAACCTCTAAGTGGACCAGACAGGCTCGTGAAAATTCCCTAGCTCTGTTCTTAATGTGGAACTGAAGAGCGAACACCTTCGCACCCCTCTTCATCCTTCTATCAACAAACCTTATCCGTTCCAGGATGTGATCCCTTCTTCGCCACGTGTAGCTCTCAATCACTCTTTGACTGCATGCCTTTCTACCTGTAGTCCTAGCCTGCGAATAAGTTTGACACGTTGATATTCAGGTTGGATTTCACTAGCTGGTCAACTTTCTTGTCTCACTGCATCTGAGGCGCGTTTTGGGATCGGTGTGAGGTCGAATGTAGCGTTTTCCCAACACCACGTACGGGTGTTTCCTATGCTTATAGGTGCTGCAGGGAGTGCTGGTAGGTGTGACAAGTGCCATTCACTATGAATTAGGAGGTTTATACCTCCGGTACCATCCTGACATTCGCCAAGTTGCTCAATGTCATAGTCAATGGCCATCAGTTTGTTGGTGGTTATCTTGTTCCGGATGTATGCCCTGAATGTTGTGTTCTTTTCACTTTGAAGGACGTTGATAACAACTGCACTTCAAGCTTCCTCTCCTTCTCCCTATGACATGCTAAAGTCCTCAAGTTGAGCTATCCACTGTTTGATGTGTGTTGAATTTATCATAGGCAGGCATAGACTATATAACCACGCGACTAGAAAGAGACTTTTGCAATTCGCCACGCGCAGCGTGGTGAATTACAATTAGGCGCAAACGCAGTGAATGTCTAATTGCTCATATAGTACGAACGCCAGTGAGTGCTATATGTGAAGATCAAAAGTCTCTCTCTTGGCGCGTGGTTATATAGTATATACACGGCCGATTCGAAGTAAGTTTAATGTGGACAGATTTAGACCCTAGCAGGACACCTTATGAATTATTTATAGTGTAAGAAACTCCCGACACCATATCGGAATATCAGGTAGTAATCAGATATACTCGTTGATTCAGATCAAGACATAACCCCTAAGCTTTAACTTATGCCCTCAAGGGCCGAAGTTACGAATTTGACCACGATTTCTGTTTGGTAATCAAGATTATTCAAGATAAAACAAAACAAAAAACATTAATACCTGTCTCCGTCTCCTCTCCCTTTCCAATATAATTTGACTAAGTGCACCACAGAAACGAGTCTGGGTTTTGGGATTCAGAGGATTTGAAAGTTTTTGGAGTTCTCGATATTAAACAATTAAAAAAACCTGCAGATGAGGGGCATAATAAGGGCTTTACAACAGTCTTTTCATATGTTTTAATAAAGCATATGCATTCCTCTCGCAGATCAGTATTTGGTCTTAGTATAGTATATCTCAGTTATCTTAATAGAAGACTTAGAAGACTTCTTTAACCTAAAAATGAACGCTTTTCATTCATGATTCCTCAATCCTCGCACCTGCGTAGTCCAAGTTTGAACTACAGATAAATATTATATTTTAACAGGTTAACAAGTTCCGGGTATTCCAAAGCCTTCCTGAAGAATTTCTAGCTTCCCCGGTCCACTTTTCTCTTTATTATCATCTCTTCTGTGGTAGAGGTATGGGAGGACCACTACCACAAACTGCCTCTGGGACCTCGGTCCTGCTGGGTCCAGTGAATCTTCTGAGCTCCGACTTCTTCACCCATATAAAATTATTAATTAACAACCACTCACTCTTCAAGATGGTTTTGAGTGTTTTGATTTACAGTAAGAGATATACTCCGAATGCAGCCCCTCTTTCTCTCCTGTGGATGACTGCAGAATTCAATTTGGCTTCTAAGTATTCAGTAATGCGAACGATTTTGATGATAGTATAATACTTTCTGCATCTTTAATACATTTTATAGTTATACGCGCTAATATCTCATCAAAGTTGCTAAAAATCAATGCATTTTAAAAAGTAAGGTACAATATGAAAAAGAATAAGTCAATTTCAATAATAGTAATGTTTTAGTTTGTCAATTAATTAT
>WFMF01000908.1:0-27665 GCA_011033025.1 Beroe forskalii | reverse complement strand
TACAGGTTCAGAGGACCAGAACACGAACAAACTGTGATCACCTGAAAAGGGAGTGAGGTTAATGAAGTACAGGTTCAGAGGACCAGAACACGAACAAACTGTGATCACCTGAAAAGGGGGTGAGGTTAATGAAGTACAGGTTCAGAGGACCAGAACACGAACAAACTGTGATCACCTGAAAAGGGGGTGAGGTTAATGAAGTAATAAAGGGTTAAAGTGGGAGGGAGGTTCATGAGGGGGGGTAGGGGGTAAAGGTTAAGGGGAGGTTAAGTTGTTTGACTTCTGATTGAGGTATAAACAGTAAATGAGCGAGTAAATAAGCGAATAAATCGTTATTAAAGATAACACCTAGCAGTCAGATATTATACTTACACAACCGTATTACTGATCGAATGTAGAGCTCTTTACGGTCATTATCCATCAACACACGACAACACTAATACCATAGCTTCCGACCCTTGAAAATCCGTTCGGAGGGCAGTTTTTGGCCCAAAAAGGAGGGCAAAACAACGGAAAAGGAGGGCAATATGCTACCATAAAGTGGCGACCTTTTTTTTTTTTTTTTTTTTTTTTTTTTTGAGACCGCCTCAAAAACCCAATCCGAGATAGTGCTTATTAGGTGTATTTTCAGAATAATGAGTGTATTTCAAGGAACTAAAGGTGTATTTTAGGTGAATTCAGTAAAAGTGTATTTAAAAAATCAATCCGAGATAGTGCTTATTAGGTGTAATTTCAAAATGATGGGTGTATTTCAGGATCTAAGGCTGTATTTTAGCTGCATTCAGTTAAAGTGTATTTTCAAAATCAATCCGAGATAGTGCTTATTAGGTGTATTTTCATAATGATTGGTGTATTTCAGGAACTAAAGGTGCATTTAGGTGAATTCAGTAAAAGTGTATTTGCAAAATCAATCCGAGATAGTGCTTATTAGGTGTATTTACAAAATCATGGGTGTATTTCAGGAACTAAAGGTGCATTTAGGTGAATTCAGTAAAAGTGTATTTGCAAAATCAATCCGAGATAGTGCTTATAAGGTGTATTTTCAAAATCATGGGTGTATTTCAGGAACTTAAGGTGTATTTTTGGTGAATTCAGTAAAAGTGTATTTACAAAATCAATCCGAGATAGTGCTTATTAGGTGTAATTTCAAAATGATGGGTGTACTTCAGGATCTAAGGGTGTATTTTAGGTGAATTCAGTAAAAGTGTATTTTCAAAATCAATCCGAGATAGTGCTTATTAGGTGTATTTTCATAATGATTGGTGTATTTCAGGAACTAAAGGTGCATTTAGGTGAATTCAGTAAAAGTGTATTTGCAAAATCAACTGAGATAGTGCTTATTAGGTGTATTTTCAAAATCATGGGTGTATTTCAGGAACTTAAGGTGTATTTTGGTGAATTCAGTAAAAGTGTATTTACAAAATCAATCCGAGATAGTGCTTTTTAAGATGTCTTCCCGAAATATATGGTCGACCTTTTTTTTTTTTTTTTTTTTTTTGGAAACCACCCAAAAAGACCTATTTTAGGCCGTGAATCATAAGTGTATTTTGGGAAGGGTCAAAAAGGAGGGCAAATTGGGCCTTAAAGAGGGCAAAAAAGAGGGCTCGGAGGGCAAGACCCAAAAAGGAGGGCAAAAAGAGGGCATGAGAGGGCGCCCTCTCAAAAAGAGGGCAGTTCGGAAGCTATGACAAACACTACAGTCCACAACACGAGAAATGAGAGGAATTGACTGCAATCCTAACACTACAAGTCGGTTTAGTCAGAAAAGACAAGTCTGGAAATCAAAGTTGGGCACATGCTTCCAAGAGATGGTCTATATCAGAAGATGTATGTATCTAACAACATCCGGGATAGGAAGAAGAGCGTAATGCCATAAGGTCAAAAAGTAACAAAACGGTGGTCAAAAGTAATCAAGAGTAATCAAACATTCATAACAGTTTAGGGGTACTTCAAAGGGGAATGAACGTTCAATTATCGGAAAGTTGTTTTCATTTTGCGTAAATTTCAATTCTTTGACCTCTGATTATTGGTAAGTTGGTAATTGTAAGCAATCTAACTATCTAATAGCAATAATTTTTAAGCTTTTGTTTAGACTTATTAACTTATTTACTGAAAGATTAACTTATGAACTAAAAGATTTGTTTAACCTGTTTCCTTGGCTGTGTATCTGCCCTTGTATCTTCCCTCCCCGTACTCTTCTATCTCCAGTTCCATGTTGGTCTGGGGTCCTGAAACGCATTTAGAGTTAAATCAAATTCTTATCTAGTTCTTCCCTGAAACCATTGCACGTTCAATATCTGAATATCAATTGATTAATTACTTACTGTCATTAATTTCTTACTGTCATTTGACATCCTTGGCAAATTAACTTAAATTCCATTGAATTCTTATTTCATTATTCGTGTGACTAGGTATAGCTTTTTGCTCATGCTCAACCAAAGTAAAGGCTTTAATGAGTATCCAAAACATACTTCCCAATCCAAGCCGCAATTACCCCTATTTACTATTACATTTACACGATGAAACTGGAGCGTGTTTGAATGTTTACGCCAGTGAGATCATGAGCGATTGTTCTTTCACATTTTTATGTCTCGACTTGAAAAGAAGAAAAGCTAAAACCAGGCGACTAAGAACCGGGCTATTGTTAACATTTCCAAGGTGTATTGTAAGGAGAAAAGGAGGAATATATCGCTATTGTTTCCAGGGTGTTTTATTTCAGGGTTTTCTTTCTTCCCGCGGTCATATCAGTAAGCTGATGTGTTTATATCAGTAAGCTGCCCGTGTCTTTGAGTCTTTGGTCGGACAGGTGTCTACTTATGAAGTTATGAGTCTTCTCCTTCCTCAGGAAAGACAATGAAATAATGAATCATAACATGATGCCTTAGTTGTGACGGAAGTTACCACAGAACTTGGTTTTGTAACATTCACGAGGCATACTAGAAATTTATATTTTTACTCGACGGATGCAATGAAACATATTTGCGTGGCTTGTGATCGGAGCTTCAGTCAATCTGAAGCTGCTCGATCATTGGGCTAAGGGTTTAACTTGAGTCAACAACGAAAACTATAAGAACTGCTTCTATGATGAAATCTCTTGCCCACAAAAAACGTCCGTCAAAATAACATTTATTAAAGATAACTTCAAAGGAATGAAATCGTCCACATTTCTCGTTCATCCTCAGCCCTCACTTTTCTATTTACCGCAATACTATAGCCCAGCTCCATGTGTATTTCCTGCACATAGCTCTGTAGATTCTGATGAACACAGCGCTATGATTAAAAAGGAACATGATCCCCCAATTCTCCACTTCACATGGTTTCATAATAGCGTCCGTCAACATAACGTATTATTAAAGATAACTTCAAAGTAATCAAATCGTCCACGTTTCTCGTTCATCCTCAGCCCTCACTTTTCGATTTACCGCAATACTATAGCCCAGCTCCATGGTCCAGCTAATATTTCACTGCACATAGCTCTGTAGATTCTGATGAACACAGCGCTATGATTAAAAAGGAACATGATCCCCCAATTCTCCACTTCACATGGTTTCATAATAGGATTACACACATCTAGAGCACGATTCAGCGTCATCAGCTCACCATTTTACAGCCTGATAATGACGTCATCAACATATTATAAATCTCCTGCTACATGTTGTTCGTGACATTATACACCCTCTCCCCACACTAACAGCTGCACATTCTAACATCTAAATTATAGAGAACCAGGGGAATTATAGATCATGAGGAGAATCATCGGGAGGGAAAAGACGGGAAAGAAGACAGCGATTCTGCTGGGTTCTTTTGTCCATCTCTTAAATAATAGGGGGTATGCAGATTATTTGAGCGCTGTTAAAGACTTAGTTCAATTCAAACGCCCGGTATATGCTAACTAAATCTACAGATTATATTTACTGATTTAGAGGGGGCGTGTAAAATTGTGAAATTGAGAGAGGGGTTGGAGACTGGAAGTGGAGAGAGAGGGGTGGAGAGGGGGTAATGTTATGTTAATGCGGACTAAGGAAAGAGGACTTTCTGAGGACAGAGGACACTATAAAGCTATAAGTAAGTAAGTATAACATAAAGTGTTTAATTCATGATTTCCTTCATTTTCACACCCCATTCTCACACCCCCACTGATTAACATATCAAATCTTTTGTACTGTGGTTCGTAGATTTAATATCACCATTTTATTAATCGAGTGAATCTCACTAACTTATTTTAGATTTACAACAATTCGACCCCTGGACTGCAGTGAACTATATTCACTCCTTTACGATATGGTTAAGTAAAACCAAATTGATTATGTTAACGAACTCTTGAATTCTACGGCTGATTTCGTATTATAACCCTGAAAAGCACATGATGCACCACAATCCATTCTACTACTACAGGTGGGACATCGATTCTATTTATAGCAGAAAAAAGATTAATCACAATATCATGCAGACTTTCTTGCAATGCAATACAATAAAAAGTTTAATAAATCGATTGGATTGGTATGTCAAAATAAACAGAGTAAAACTCTAGCACTTCACATGCACACGATTTGCTACTGCAAGAAGTCATAACAAATATATTCTGCTTGCATCTTGACGAATTTCTGATGATTGAGATCAAGTTTATTTACATGACAAATCGCCAGTATGACAGAATAATTCATTGATTTACATGTTAAGATGTAGGTATGGTAAGTCGCTCTGATTTCATTCAGGAGAAAAACGCCCTTTCAAAAAATTTTGATAAGATTTTAAAGATTGAGATATTTATGAGAGTCCAAATTGAGGATAACCAAAATAAACTTAGATCATGATTGATAAACTTAATGAAATTTAACTATACACATTACGCTAGCTTTTTTATTTGAAAGTTTAAAATGTTAAAAACCTACCCAGAGACTCGCATTATATCATTTAATACCTTGTATGCTAGCGTTCAGGTCCCCTCTTCCAGCAGTTTGTGTGTTGATCAGGATCTCAGCTGGCCACCCAGGTCTAGCAATGTGCAGTCCGTCACCTAAAGGAATATAGGGATACTTTAGACTTGAAAGAGTGGATCCTAGAAAGAGTGGATCCTAGAAAGAATGGATCCTAGAAAGAGTGTATCCTAAAAGAATGGATCCTAGAAAGAATGGATCCTAATTCCTAGAAAGGCTGATGGTTTTCAATAAATTCAAAACTCCACAAACTCTTTTGAATGTGCAGAAGTGGGGGTCAATGCAAGAGTACCAGACATTATACAGATTAATATTAGCTGCTACGTACCGCTGATGACACACTTGCTAGCATCAGGTGGGCCTAGGACTCTGACCCTGTACGGGGACCCCGGGACGTGTTGGTCAGCCCACATGACAGAGACCAGGTGGTCTCCAGGGGTGGAGGGGAGGTAGGTGACGCAGTACTCTCCTAACCCCATGTCTTCTACTTGTGCCTGGGATACAGAAGGGGTGAGAGGGTTGCTTAATGTGGGGTGAGAGGGTTGCTTTACATGGGGTGAGAGGGTTGCTTAATGTGGGATGAGAGGGTTGCTTAATGTGGGGTGAGAGGGTTGCTTTATGAGGGGTGAGAGGGTTGCTTTATGAGGGGTGAGAGGGTTGCTTAATGTGGGATGAGAGGGTTGCTTTACGTGGTGAGAGGGTTGCTTTATGAGGGGTGAGAGGGTTGCTTTATGAGGGGTGAGAGGGTTGCTTAATGTGGGGTGAGAGGGTTGCTTTACGTGGGGTGAGAGGGTTGCTTTATGTGGGGTGAGAGGGTTGCTTTATGTGGGGTGAGAGGGTTGCTAAATGTGGGGTGAGAGGGTTGCTTTATGTGGGGTGAGAGGGTTGCTTTATGTGGGGTGAGAGGGTTGCTTTATGTGGGATGAGAGGGTTGCTTTATGTGGGGTGAGAGGGTTGCTTTATGTGGGGTGAGAGGGTTGCTTTATGTGGGGTGAGAGAGTTGCGTAATGTTCGGTGAGAGGGTTGCTTTATGTGGGGTGAGAGGGTTGCTTTATGTGGGGTGAGAGGGTTGCTTTATGTGGGGTGAGAGGGTTGCTTTATGTGGGGTGAGAGGGTTGCTTTATGAGGGGTGAGAGGGTTGCTTTATGGGGGTGAGAGGGTTGCTTTATGTGGGGTGAGAGGGTTGCTTTATGAGGGGTGAGAGGGTTGCTTTATGTGGGGTGAGAGGGTTGCTTTATGTGGGGTGAGAGGGTTGCTTTATGAGGGGTGAGAGGGTTGCTTTATGAGGGGTGAGAGGGTTGCTTTATGAGGGGTGAGAGGGTTGCTTTATGTGGGATGAGAGGGTTGCTTGGGATGAGAGGGTTGTATGTGGGGTGAGAGGGTTGCTTTATGTGGGGATGAGAGGGTTGCTTTATGTGGGATGAGAGGGTTGCTTTATGTGGGGTGAGAGGGTTGCTTTATGTGGGGTGAGAGGGTTGCTTTATGTGGGGTGAGAGGTTGCTTTATGTGGGGTGAGAGGGTTGCTTTATGTGGGGTGAGAGGGTTGCTTTATGTGGGGTGAGAGGGTTGCTTTATGTGGGGTGAGAGGGTTGCTTTTATTTTAGGGTGAGAGGGTTGCTTTTATGTGGGGTGAGAGAGGTTGCTTTAATGTGGGGTGAGAGGGTTGCTTTATGTGGGGTGTGAGAGGGTTGCTTGAGAGTGTGGGGTGAGAGGGTTGCTTTATGTGGGGTGAGAGGGTTGCTTTATGAGGGTGAAGGTTGCTTTAATATTAGGGTTGCTTTAAGTGGAGAGGGTTGCTTTATGTGGGGTGAGAGGTTGCTTTAAGTGGGGTGAGAGGGTTGCTTTATGTGGGGTGAGAGGGTTGCTTTATGTGGGGTGAGAGGGTTGCTTTATGTGGGGTGAGAGGGTTGGGGTGAGAGGGTTATGTTTTATGTGGGAGGAAGAGGGGATGAGAGGGTTGCTTTATGTGGGATGAGAGGGTTGCTTTATGTGGGGTGAGAGGGTTGCTTTATGTGGGATGAGAGGGTTGCTTTATGTGGGGTGAGAGGGTTGCTTTATGGGGTGAGAGGGTTGCTTCATGAGGGTTGCTTTGTGGGGAGGGTTGCTTTGGGGTATGTGGGGTGAGAGGGTTGCTTTATGTGGGATGAGAGGGTTGCTTTATGTGGGGATGAGAGGGTTGCTTTATGTGGGGGTGAGAGGGTTGCTTTATGTGGGGGTGAGAGGGTTGCTTTATGTGGGGTGAGAAGGTTGATTAATGTATGAGGGGTTGCTTGAGAGGTGAGAGGGTTTATGTGGGGTGAGAGGTTGCTTTATGTGGGGTGAGAGGGTTTGCTTTATGTGGGGTGAGGGTTGCTTTATGTGGGGTGAGAGGGTTGCTTTATGTGGGGTGAGAGGGTTGCTTTATGAAGTGGGGTGAGAGGGTTGCTTATGTGGGGTGAAGGGTTGCTTAATGTGGGGTGAGAGGGGTTGCTTTTATGTTGGATAGAGAGGTTGCTATGAGGATGAGAGGGTTGCTTTGAGGGTGAGAGGGTTGCTTTATGAGGGATGGGAGGGGTTGCTTTATGTGGGGTGAGAGGTTGTTGGGATGAGGGATTTGCTTTAGAGGGAGAGGTTGCTTTATGAGGGGTGAGAGGTTGCTTTTGGGATGGGGTGAGAGGGTTGCTTTATGTGGGGTGAGAGGGTTGCTTTATGTGGGATGAGAGGGTTCTTCATGGGGATGAAAGGTTGCTTACGAGGTGAGAGGTTGCTTTTGTGGGGTGAGAGGTTGCTTTACGTGGGGTGAGAGGTTGCTTTACGTTAGGATGAGAGGGTTGCTTTATGGGGATGAGGAGGGTTGCTTTTATGGGGTGAGGAGGGTTTGCTTTATGAGGGGTGAGAGGGTTGCTTTATTTTGGGCATGTTGGGTTATGTGGGAGAGGGTTGCTTTTATGGGGTGAAGGGTTGCTTTATGAGGTGTGAAGGGTTGCTTTATATGGGGTGAGAGGGTTGCTTTATGAGGGGTGAGAGGGTTGCTTTATGTGGGGTGAGAGGGTTGCTTTATGTGGGATGAGAGGGTTGCTTTATATGGGGTGAGAGGGTTGCTTTATGAGGGGTGAGAGGGTTGCTTTACGTGGGGTGAGAGGGTTGCTTTACGTGGGGTGAGAGGGTTGCTTTAAGCTTAGCATGGGAGGTTATGTGGGATGAGAGGGTTGCTTTATATGGGGTGAGAGGGTTGCTTTATGTGTGGTGAGAGGGTTGCTTTATGTGGGGTGAGAGGGTTGCTTTATATGGGGTGAGAGGGTTGCTTTATGAGGGGTGAGAGGGTTGCTTTATGAGGGGTGAGAGGGTTGCTTTATGTGGGAATTGGAGGGTTGCTTTATATGGGGTGAGAGGGTTGCTTTACCTGTGAGGTTTTATATTGGGAGGGTTGCTTCATGTAGGGATGAGAGGGTTGCTTTATGTGGGGATGGGAGGTTTGCTTTATGTGGGGGTGAGAGGTTGCTTTATGTGGGGTGAGAAGGGTTGCTTTATGTGGGGTGAGAGGTTGCTTTATGTGGGGTGAGAGGGTTGCTTTTATATGGGGTAGAGGGTTGCTTTACGTGGGATGAGAGGGTTGCTTTATGTGGGGTGAGAGGGTTGCTTTATGAGGGATGAGAGGTTGCTTTATGTGGGGTGAGAGGGTTGCTTTATGTGGGGATGAGAGGGTTGCTTTGAGAGGTTGTGGGATGAGAGGGTTGATTTATGTGGGGTGAGACACCAGTCAGCATATCCCTGATACCAGCGTGACGTATCCCCGACGTATCACTAGTGAAATTCTGGCCGCGTATGACTGACAGCAGTCTGGCGTATGACTGACACCAGTCTGACGTACCACTGACATCAGTCTTGAGTCTGACGTATCGCTGACACCAGCCTGACGTATCACCAATTCCATTCTGACTAATCACTGACACCAGTCTGACTCGCGAACTGCTCTCAGCCCAGGATATCCCCGGCAGTCGGGTGGCCTGTTCACCCAGGAGTTCATACTCTTGGCCTAATAGCTTAGCCTTGTGTATCGGGAAGTATCCATGATCTGCATGGCTGCCACTGGCCTGGTTGATTAAACCGACCTTGGCCACTCTACTAAGACTACTATCACTGATCATGATAATCACGTTTGGTTGGCGAGTCAAGTGATTTAGTCCAAAAGTCGAGTCAAATCTTCGAGTCAGGTTACATGAATTGACTGGAAAACTCGGCAATTGACTCAATACCCATTAAACCAATCAGACGGTTAAATGTGACGTTCCTAACGTTAGATTCAACCGTCTGATTGGTTTATTTGTCATCTTACTCAAAGGGGATCACGTGATAGAAAGTGGATTGGCCGAGCACGGCGCCAACTATAAATGCAGCTGAAGTATAGTCCGATTATCACTTTGAGGCATTGGATAAAATTAATGATTTTCTGGGGTCTAAGTTCGCCAGGGCTTTGCCCTGTTCTTAAGCTTGCTTCTGCTGCCCAGCCACCCAACTCAAAAATACGAACTACGGGCTCTGTAATGTTTGGTCAGAATTGTTATACAAACACTACAATTACTGTTTACATAATGATGGATAAGTTTCTACAACACCTAGGTACTGTCGTATTGATCCATCAACGGAAACTGTGTAGATACATGGTCTCATTATTAGACCATTAAACTATTATACCATAAAAGTATCCGTGAATCCACGCGCACTGAAATTCGTAATTCTGGGCTTGTAGCAACTAACCCCATTTTCCGAGATTTTGAATACGGAATTCCGCTCGGGAATCCCGCGCGGTTTTCAGGGCATGTGGCCAAAGGGTAATTATCACTTGTAGCGAAATAATGTGATCAGTGTATCATAAAGTGACTGTTTATCTCATATCAAACGGCAAGTACAGTTTCTGGAAGGAGTTAACTTTCCAAAATATGCAGAATATTAACCTAAAATGTCATTGGTGATACTGAGATCACAATAAAATGGTTTCACTACAATGGAGGAAATCATGTGTGATTTTTGTATCTTTTTTGACCTTAGATTGAGGGAAAGTTCATTTTATTTGATAGGTTAACTTTTAAGATGTGAAAAATCATATCATTTTCCATAAAAATATCTTCTGTGATACTTAAAATCACACATTTGTTTCCTTCTATCATTTAATTCCATCAGTTACAAAGATGTGACCTTTGTATCAATTTTTCGAGTAAAAGTGATTCTCGTGTTGTTTAGCTATCAGCGGATGCATGAAACTATGTGATTAAACTGAGAAACCTTAGAAAAGATAGATTGAAGATACTTAAATCACGACATAGAAATGGGTAAATTTTCACGGAAAATGTGTGACTACTGTATCATCTTTGACCCCAAAGTGAAAATTTTCATTGGAACAAGTATATAAACAATACATCAATGCACTCCTGAAATATTGGCCATTTTCGATGCTCAGCTGCATTTTATGGGCTGTATTACTGTTTCAATCCGAAAATGTCTTTTATCTGACTTTTGTATCGTTGAACTTTAAAACATCATATCTCATGATCTGATGGAGATTGAGTATTCGTGATTTCATTATCAGAAAGTTTGGACATCTCTTCTTCATATGAACTTCCCTTACAGTTTTTAAAATTTTGTTTCATGACCTAAAAAGCTGCAAAACCAAAAAGATAATTTCAGACATGTTTTTGTTGAACGTGTCCTTATGTGGGGTGAGAGGGTTGCTTTATGAGGGATGAGAGGGTTGCTTAATGTGGGGTGAGAGGGTTGCTTTATGTGGGGTGAGAGAGTTGCTTTATGAGGGGTGAGAGGGTTGCTTTATGAGGGGTGAGAGGGTTGCTTAATGTGGGGTGAGAGGGTTGCTTTATGTGGGATGAGAGGGTTGCTTTATAAGGGGTGAGAGGGTTGCTTTATGAGGGATGAGAGGGTTGCTTCATGAGGGATGAGAGGGTTGCTTTATGTGGGGTGAGAGGGTTGCTTTATGTGGGGTGAGAGGGTTGCTTTATGTGGGGTGAGAGGGTTGCTTTAAGCATAGCATGGGAGGTTATGAGGGATGAGAGGGTTGCTGTTAATAAGGGAGAGCCGGATGGTAAAATCATTCAAAACAGAGGGAAAAAGTCGGGAAGAGGAAAGGTCGGCTGTTCACATGGTGTTATTTTCGCCACCCTAAAGTGGTGTTATTTGGGCCCCTCAAGTGGTGTTATTTGGACCACCTCAAGTGGTGTTATTTGGACCACCTCAAGTGGTGTTATTTGGGCCACCTAAAGTGGTGTTATTTGGGCTACCCTCAAGTGGTTTATTTGGGCCACTCTCAAGTGGTGTTATTTAGGCCACCTTAAGTGGTGTTATTTAATATTTGGGCCACCCTCAAGTGGTCCTCATGGTCCCCCTCAAGTTGATAAGGATCGCACGTACCTGCATATCCTCATCCCCAGTGTTGGTTATCTTGACGTTGAGGTCTCCGACCCCTGCGTTGGCAGTGTTGACAGTGAAGGTGGACCGCTCTCCTACAGTTCCATGTGTCAGACCCGGACCGGAGGTATAGCATCGCTGTGCGGTGTGCCCCGCGTACTCAGAGGACACTTTACCCGTCTGAAGGGGGGTTACTGGGTTAGTCAGTTCTTATTACGTTATTAAGCTCTTACTTTATTAGAGTAGAAGTAGCTAAGTAGGGTTAGTCAGTTAGAGAGAGTAACCCTTATCCAAATTCTAGTCAGAGCAAAAATGGGGTGAAAGCAGTTCTAGTCAGCTTCTCAGTTAGTTTTTCAGCTTCTCAGTAAGTCGAAAGTTTTTCTCGTAACAGGAGCCATGCTCAATCCTAAAGTGAGGTTAGTCATGGCTATTGGTTAGTCAGTTAGTCAAAGTAACCCTAATCCTAGTCATCAACCTACACTGAAATCCTACATTGGATACCCATGCTCCAATCAAAGAATCAAAAGCTTCAGACAATATAAACGCGGACTTAAGAATCGTAAGAGAATGAGGAAAGTATGTTCTTTGGGTCTGGAACTTCACTAAAACGTACCAATAGGTCCATAGTGACCTCATCCGTATGTTCCTCCATTGACCCCCTGTGGAGGCCGTGTCAGACCGGGGAACCTCAGGTAGGACTCTGTGTCTCCAGGCCTCCAGATGGTCCGCAGTGTACGACAAACACGCGTTAATGTGAGCCAGGGTGGACACGGATTGCTCCACTAGTGAACAGTTGTGGAGGTTAAGTTGGTGCTCCAGGGCACTACGGATAATCTCCAAATCGGAGGATCTAGTGTCAGGAGATCTAGTTTCAGTGGATCTAGTGTCAGGGGAGTTAGGAGAGTTTGAGGATCTAGAGTGATTGGATCCAGTAGTGGAGATATAACCGAGAGACTGGAGGTAGAGGCGTTCATGTTCCAGCTGTTCGGGAGTTACAACGCCCTGCTGCAGCAGTTCCAGACAGGTTTTAGGGGAGAAGGAGTAGAGGTTCCGGGTCCTTAAACAGATGCAGTTACAGGACTTATTAACGGTGCTTCCCCGGGTAGGTTTAGGCGGTGGAACGCTGTTCTCAGAGGAACTGGTTGTGTGAAGGTTAGGATTGCTGTAAGTGGTTCTGTGAAGGTTAGGATTACTAGCACTGTGGTGATGATGGTTTAAGGAAGTGTAGTTGCTATCATCTTGCAAATCAGGGATGATACTGGATGATAACCTAGAAAACACGCTCCTAAAGCGAGCTGATATCCGGGATGCTCGGTTCCGTGTAACAGCGACGGGAGCCGTCCTGCTCCGAGTCAATGGAACGGAAGAGCTGGTGGTATTCCGGGACAAAGTCACAGAGGAAGTCCTGCTGTTGGAATTCCTGCTCTCAGAATTCCTGCATTCGGAATTCCGGTATTCAGAAGTCCTGCTCTCGGAATTCCTGCTGTCGGAATTCCTGCTTTCGGAATTCCTGCTCGCGGGAAGTTGGGTGGAATTCCGGCTCCGGGGCCGATCGGGAGAAGAGTTCCTGGTTACATTAGAAATAGAAGCGCTTCTGTCCCTGGAGACCGCAGGTTCAGGGGAGGCTGTGTTACGAGACAACACAACGGGGGCTGTGATGAGTCGGGTCCGGGCAACGGGAGAAGGGGGTTCAGAGATCATTAGGAGAGTTCAAACACATTAGATGCTGGTTGCAAACACATTAAATGAGGAATCTGGCAAAGGTTGCAAGGTTTACAACCATACAGAGATTATCAAAAACAAAGGGATGATCTGGCGTAGTTTACAACCAATCAGAGATCGCTAACCACCGTACATCATGACATTTACACTTGACTCACGGAACAAACACAGTCCGACGAGAGAAGAGACAGCACTAGGATCTGAGAACACGGCAAATGACCCGGTCGTAGGACGAGAGCGGAGTGAGAGTGGTGACGTCATTACTACAGGTTATAAAAGCGAAATGAGGGCGTAAAGCCGCCTATTTTTCGACGAGACCAGCTCGCACTGTGCGCTATTTCGCTCGAGATCAGGGAAAAGTCGCGCACTATTGTGTAACTTCTCAAACAGTGCTGCGTATCGTAGAGTCCTGTCACCGGTCATTTTCCAGGACAGTTAAGTCGTTATGCCGTGTTGTGAGCGGTACAAAATAGCAAAATGTACGATTGCGAAACACACGCATTGTCTTAAGCCCCATCAAAATAGTTAAACAAGACTTTCAAAATATTATATTGTACAGACTGAAGATCTACTTTTTCACAAATATGCGAAAATTTAAATTCAGCATAAAATACACCTGGTTTAAAGTTAATCATGGATTTCATTGTTCTCAAAAAGCAAGAAAAGGGTTTTCGATTCTATGTTTATGGGTCACGCAAAAAACTGGGCGGTTCGACCATCTTACTTATAATTTCGTAAGAGCACGTGAATAATGTCTGTTTGTGCGGGCGCACAGTTTAAATTTGAGCTTGCCAAGAGAATATCAAGAGAAACGAAGGCTAAGCTGGGCTAAGTCGCGCCGTTGCTATGGATACAGATATTTTGCACGTGCAGATTATGATCAGTTCTGTGCGAGTGCTTTCTGATACGTTGTTGACTGCTGCATTGTAGCGTTTGAAAGAACAGTGTGTTTACTGTTTTTCATTATAGAAATTCAAGATCTGAAGATAAAGGACGGGTATGGCCGGCATCGTGGAGGCTATTTCCGATAGCATCACTTCCTAAATCTGTGGCAGACGTCGGTCGATTTAAATCAATGCTGACGACGGAAAAATGTGAATTTAGAGCAATTTAAGATTGACCAAAAGGAAAATCAAATTGAATCGAATTTGGGCATAGCACATTGCAAATTTAGAAGACTGCTCTTGGCATGAATCAATGCTTAATTCAACGTTCAGTATTATTACGATACTCGGTTTCAATTTTCAGATTTTACTTCATCATACAAGAACAGAAGAACAAATTATAATAATCAAAACTTGCCCAGTTCAGCATTACTCAAAGAGATCCAAGAATAAGGTTAAATTTTGCTCCTTCATAAACTTTCTCTGAGCTTATTATTTGGTTCTGTATTATCTAGCAGGCCCAACGGGCTTTTCTAGTTTATAGATATTTATGGATCTAAATGCTACTCCTACTGCACTTTTTTAAAGACTTTTCCGTTCATTTATGTTTGTTTTGTCAGAGAAGTCTGAAATAAGTTGCTGCAACTCTATTTGATATCCTCTTTTACTCGTACCTCTTTTACTCGTACGTTTCCTATTTAATTATATTCCCTATCATTCCTTACCCTAAATTGCCAGAGATAGGTTGCCATCTGTAGCTCGGACACCTCCATGCTCACAATGTCCTCGACTGTAAGGAGGGGTACAACCCCCAAAGCATCGCGAGACAAGGAGAGAGCTCTTCTTACGTTATCTTCAGCTGAGAGGTGAGCGGGGTTAGAAGAGGGGATAGAAGGGTTAAGGGGGATGGGGTAAGGTAGAGGAGGGGATGGGGTACAACCCCCAAAGCATCGCGAGACAGGGAGAGAGCTCTTCTGACGTTATCTTCAGCTGAGGGGTGAGAGGGGTTAGGAGGGAGGGAGGTAGAAGAGGGGGTAGAATAGGGGGTAGAATAGGGGGTTAGAACGGGGTTAGAAGGGAGGGGTTAGAAGGGATGGGTCAGAAGGAGGAGTTAGAAGGAGGGGGTTAGAAGGGCTGGGTTAGAAGAGGTGGGTTAGAAAGGAGGGGTTAAGAGGGGGGTTAGAACGGGGAAAGAAGGGGGGGGGTAAGATGGGATGGGTTAGAAGGAGGGGTTAGAAGGAGGGGTTAGAAGGAGGGGGTTAGAGAGAGGGGGTTAAAGAGATGGGGTTTGAAGGGATGAGTTAGAAGAGGGGAACAGAGGTTAGGGAGGAGTAGGAATCATTAGAGGATATTAGGGTGTGAAAGGGAATTTGGAGTAACGTTGAAAGGGGACGATAAGAGAGAAAATAAGAAGAGAAGGGTTGGAGTTCAGTGGGAAGTGGAAAAGTGTAACACATGTATGCCTTATCCCACAGTAGTAAGGCATGTAGGCATGTAAGGGTCGTATTCAACTATGTATAACTGGCAAGAAGAGCCAGCAATACAAGGAAATCAGTGATTGATTTGCATAATTCTCCAGGTATAAGCTCCACATTTCCATAATCACTAAATTGCCTGACCTACCTGCTACACTAAATGTAGAGTGTTTAGCATATAACTACACTGTTTACCAGTTTAAATAGATCCATGAATCGACTAGTGATCCTCCAAGTATAATCATTGTCAATCGCTCAGCAAAGTTTAATGATATTGTATTATCAGGCTATGGGCTATTGCTAATATAGCATAGCATACTAACATAACAGATTATTGTCCACATAAGTCATAAATTTGACTTGAACTTTGAAAGTTGGAATGAATTTGAACAAGTGGCAGTTGCCGAGAGAACAGAGAAAATTCAAACCAAGTTATCACGTATGGTTACATCTGACTATTTGAGAGAGAAACAAAGGAAACTTATCGATTATACATGAACTCGCCACCTACCGGTATCAGGGGTAATATCCTCGACTTCGCCCCATGAGCCAGGAGCCAAGGCCTCGACCAGAAGTGCCAGGTTCACACCGTTACTCCAGTCCACTGTCAGGTTGTCAATACTCCTGAGATAAGGAAATTCATGTTCAAAGTCAAATAATAAACTTTGGAGAGCAGGTTCTGGGTGAGGGTGGTGTTGAATTAAACCTACTAAATCTCCACCTCACCTGTTGGGCAGCTTGGCACGGAGCCAGAAGAGCAGGTTCTGGGTGAGGGTGGTGTTGAATTAAACCTACTAAAACTCCACCTCACCTGTTGGCAGCCTGGCACGGAGCCAGAAGAGCAGGTTCTGGGTGAGGGTGGTGTTGAATTAAACCTACTAAAACTCCACCTCACCTGTTGGGCAGCTTGGCACGGATCCAGAAGAGCAGGTTCTGGGTGAGGGTGGTGTTGAATTAAACCTACTAAATCTCCACCTCACCTGTTGGGCAGCTTGGCACGGAGCCAGAAGAGCAGGTTCTGGGTGAGGGTGGTGTTGAATTAAACCTACTAAATCTCCACCTCACCTGTTGGGCAGCTTGGCACGGAGCCAGAAGAGCAGGTTCTGGGTGAGGGTGGTGTTGAATTAAACCTACTAAACTCCACCTCACCTGTTGGGCAGCTTGGCACGGAGCCAGAAGAGCAGGTTCTGGGTGAGGGTGGTGTTGAATTAAACCTACTAAATCTCCACCTCACCTGTTGGGCAGCTTGGCACGGAGCCAGAAGAGCAGGTTCTGGGTGAGGGTGGTGTTGAATTAAACCTACTAAATCTCCACCTCACCTGTTGGGCAGCTTGGCACGGAGCCAGAAGAGCAGGTTCTGGGTGAGGGTGGTGTTGAATTAAACCTACTAAATCTCCACCTCACCTGTTGGGCAGCTTGGCACGGAGCCAGAAGAGCAGGTTCTGGGTGAGGGTGGTGTTGAATTAAACCTACTAAATCTCCACCTCACCTGTTGGGCAGCTTGGCACGGAGCCAGAAGAGCAGGTTCTGGGTGAGGGTGGTGTTGAATTAAACCTACTAAATCTCCACCTCACCTGTTGGGCAGCTTGGCACGGAGCCAGAAGAGCAGGTTCTGGGTGAGGGTGGTGTTGAATTAAACCTACTAAATCTCCACCTCACCTGTTGGGCAGCTTGGCACGGAGCCAGAAGAGCAGGTTCTGGGTGAGGGTGGTGTTGAATTAAACCTACTAAATCTCCACCTCACCTGTTGGGCAGCTTGGCACGGAGCCAGAAGAGCAGGTTCTGGGTGAGGGTGGTGTTGAATTAAACCTACTAAATCTCCACCTCACCTGTTGGGCAGCTTGGCACGGAGCCAGAAGAGCAGGTTCTGGGTGAGGGTGGTGTTGAATTAAACCTACTAAATCAACCTACTGGGCAAATCTCCACCTCACCTGTTGGGCAAAGCTTAACTCCACGGAGCCAGAAGAGCAGGTTCTGGGTGAGGGTGGTGTTGAATTAAACCTACTAAATCTCCACCTCACCTGTTGGGCAGCTTGGCACGGAGCCAGAAGAGCAGGTTCTGGGTGAGGGTGGTGTTGAATTAAACCTACTAAATCTCCACCTCACCTGTTGGGCAGCTTGGCACGGAGCCAGAAGAGCAGGTTCTGGGTGAGGGTGGTGTTGAATTAAACCTACTAAATCTCCACCTCACCTGTTGGGCAGCTTGGCACGGAGCCAGAAGAGCAGGTTCTGGGTGAGGGTGGTGTTGAATTAAACCTACTAAATCTCCACCTCACCTGTTGGGCAGCTTGGCACGGAGCCAGAAGAGCAGGTTCTGGGTGAGGGTGGTGTTGAATTAAACCTACTAAATCTCCACCTCACCTGTTGGGCAGCTTGGCACGGAGCCAGAAGAGCAGGTTCTGGGTGAGGGTGGTGTTGAATTAAACCTACTAAATCTCCACCTCACCTGTTGGGCAGCTTGGCACGGAGCCAGAAGAGCAGGTTCTGGGTGAGGGTGGTGTTGAATTAAACCTACTAAATCTCCACCTCACCTGTTGGGCAGCTTGGCACGGAGCCAGAAGAGCAGGTTCTGGGTGGTGGTGTTGAATTAAACCTACTAAATCTCCACCTCACCTGTTGGGCAGCTTGGCACGGAGCCAGAAGAGCAGGTTCTGGGTGAGGGTGGTGTTGAATTAAACCTACTAAATCTCCACCTCACCTGTTGGGCAGCTTGGCACGGAGCCAGAAGAGCAGGTTCTGGGTGAGGGTGGTGTTGAATTAAACCTACTAAATCTCCACCTCACCTGTTGGGCAGCTTGGCACGGAGCCAGAAGAGCAGGTTCTGGGGTGAGGGTGGTGTTGAATTAAACCTACTAAATCTCCACCTCACCTGTTGGGCAGCTTGGCACGGAGCCAGAAGAGCAGGTTCTGGGTGAGGGTGGTGTTGAATTAAACCTACTAAATCTCCACCTCACCTGTTGGGCAGCTTGGCACGGAGCCAGAAGAGCAGGTTCTGGGTGAGGGTGGTGTTGAATTAAACCTACTAAATCTCCACCTCACCTGTTGGGCAGCTTGGCACGGAGCCAGAAGAGCAGGTTCTGGGTGAGGGGTGGTGTTGAATTAAACCTACTAAATCTCCACCTCACCTGTTGGGCAGCTTGGCACGGAGCCAGAAGAGCAGGTTCTGGGTGAGGGTGGTGTTGAATTAAACCTACTAAATCTCCACCTCACCTGTTGGGCAGCTTGGCACGGAGCCAGAAGAGCAGGTTCTGGGTGAGGGTGGTGTTGAATTAAACCTACTAAATCTCCACCTCACCTGTTGGGCAGCTTGGCACGGAGCCAGAAGAGCAGGTTCTGGGTGAGGGTGGTGTTGAATTAAACCTACTAAATCTCCACCTCACCTGTTGGGCAGCTTGGCACGGAGCCAGAAGAGCAGGTTCTGGGTGAGGGTGGTGTTGAATTAAACCTACTAAATCTCCACCTCACCTGTTGGGCAGCTTGGCACGGAGCCAGAAGAGCAGGTTCTGGGTGAGGGTGGTGTTGAATTAAACCTACTAAATCTCCACCTCACCTGTTGGGCAGCTTGGCACGGAGCCAGAAGAGCAGGTTCTGGGTGAGGGTGGTGTTGAATTAAACCTACTAAATCTCCACCTCACCTGTTGGGCAGCTTGGCACGGAGCCAGAAGAGCAGGTTCTGGGTGAGGGTGGTGTTGAATTAAACCTACTAAATCTCCACCTCACCTGTTGGGCAGCTTGGCACGGAGCCAGAAGAGCAGGTTCTGGGTGAGGGTGGTGTTGAATTAAACCTACTAAATCTCCACCTCACCTGTTGGGCAGCTTGGCACGGAGCCAGAAGAGCAGGTTCTGGGTGAGGGTGGTGTTGAATTAAACCTACTAAATCTCCACCTCACCTGTTGGGCAGCTTGGCACGGAGCCAGAAGAGCAGGTTCTGGGTGAGGGTGGTGTTGAATTAAACCTACTAAATCTCCACCTCACCTGTTGGGCAGCTTGGCACGGAGCCAGAAGAGCAGGTTCTGGGTGAGGGTGGTGTTGAATTAAACCTACTAAATCTCCACCTCACCTGTTGGGCAGTTTGGCACGGAGCCAGAAGAGCAGGTTCTGGGTGAGGGTGGTGTTGAATTAAACCTACTAAATCTCCACCTCACCTGTTGGGCAGCTTGGCACGGAGCCAGAAGAGCAGGTTCTGGGTGAGGGTGGTGTTGAATTAAACCTACTAAATCTCCACCTCACCTGTTGGGCA
This sequence comes from Beroe forskalii, assembly GCA_011033025.1. Lineage (NCBI taxonomy): Eukaryota > Metazoa > Ctenophora > Nuda > Beroida > Beroidae > Beroe > Beroe forskalii. The sequence continues at coordinate 8,011 of WFMF01000908.1, read as the reverse complement.
GCTTGGCACGGAGCCAGAAGAGCAGGTTCTGGGTGAGGGTGGTGTTGAATTAAACCTACTAAATCTCCACCTCACCTGTTGGGCAGCTTGGCACGGAGCCAGAAGAGCAGGTTCTGGGTGAGGGTGGTGTTGAATTAAACCTACTAAATCTCCACCTCACCTGTTGGGCAGCTTGGCACGGAGCCAGAAGAGCAGGTTCTGGGTGAGGGTGGTGTTGAATTAAACCTACTAAATCTCCACCTCACCTGTTGGGCAGCTTGGCACGGAGCCAGAAAGAGCAGGTTCTGGGTGGGTGGTGTTGAATTAAACCTACTAAATCTCCACCTCACCTGTTGGGCAGCTTGGCACGGAGCCAGAAGAGCAGGTTCTGGGTGAGGGTGGTGTTGAATTAAACCTACTAAATCTCCACCTCACCTGTTGGGCAGCTTGGCACGGAGCCAGAAGAGCAGGTTCTGGGTGAGGGTGGTGTTGAATTAAACCTACTAAATCTCCACCTCACCTGTTGGGCAGCTTGGCACGGAGCCAGAAGAGCAGGTTCTGGGTGAGGGTGGTGTTGAATTAAACCTACTAAATCTCCACCTCACCTGTTGGGCAGCTTGGCACGGAGCCAGAAGAGCAGGTTCTGGGTGAGGGTGGTGTTGAATTAAACCTACTAAATCTCCACCTCACCTGTTGGGCAGCTTGGCACGGAGCCAGAAGAGCAGGTTCTGGGTGAGGGGTGGTGTTGAATTAAACCTACTAAATCTCCACCACCTGTTGGGCAGCTTGGCACGGAGCCAGAAGAGCAGGTTCTGGGTGAGGGTGGTGTTGAATTAAACCTACTAAATCTCCACCTCACCTGTTGGGCAGCTTGGCACGGAGCCAGAAGAGCAGGTTCTGGGTGAGGGTGGTGTTGAATTAAACCTACTAAATCTCCACCTCACCTGTTGGGCAGCTTGGCACGGAGCCAGAAGAGCAGGTTCTGGGTGAGGGTGGTTGAATTAAACTACTAAATTCCTGGGTGAGGGGTGGTGTTGAATTAAACCTACTAAATCTCACACTCACCTGTTGGGCAGCTTGGCACGGAGCCAGAAGAGCAGGTTCTGGGTGAGGGTGGTGTTGAATTAAACCTACTAAATCTCCACCTCACCTGTTGGGCAACTTGGCACGGAGCCAGAAGAGCTTTTTCTGGGTGGGGTGGTGTTGAATTAAACCTACTAAATCTCCACCTCACCTGTTGGGCAGCTTGGCACGGAGCCAGAAGAGCAGGTTCTGGGTAAGGGTGGTGTTGAATTAAACCTACTAAATCTCCACCTCACCTGTTGGGCAGCTTGGAGCCAGAAGAGAGCAGGTTCTGGGTGAGGGTGGTGTTGAATTAAACCTACTAAATCTCCACCTCACCTGTTGGGCAGCTTGGCACGGAGCCAGAAGAGCAGGTTCTGGGTGAGGGTGGTGTTGAATTAAACCTACTAAATCTCCACCTCACCTGTTGGGCAGCTTGGCACGGGAGCCAGAAGAGCAGGTTCTGGGTGAGGGTGGTGTTGAATTAAACCTACTAAATCTCCACCTCACCTGTTGGGCAGCTTGGCACGGAGCCAGAAGAGCAGGTTCTGGGTGAGGGTGGTGTTGAATTAAACCTACTAAATCTCCACCTCACCTGTTGGGTAGCTTGGCACGGGCCAGAAGAGCAGGTTCTGGGTGAGGGTGGTGTTGAATTAAACCTACTAAATCTCCACCTCACCTGTTGGGCAGCTTGGCACGGAGCCAGAAGAGCAGGTTCTGGGTGAGGGTGGTGTTGAATTAAACCTACTAAATCTCCACCTCACCTGTTGGGCAGCTTGGCACGGAGCCAGAAGAGCAGGTTCTGGGTGAGGGTGGTGTTGAAGCAGCTGACGTAAGTCATGATGCTCAGGTCGTCAACCTCAGGGTTAGCCATGTCGTCTGGCGCCAGCAGCGCAGGGATAGACAGGTCCTCTTCTGCGACCTGGGATGGAAGTCAATGTGATTCGCAGGTAGACGCTGGAAAGTCCCAATCTTTCCGAGTAAAGCTGTAAAGATTCTAATTTACCACAACTCATTCAGGCCTACGACCAGTTAAACTCCTAAAATGTCCGGAAACCTCAATCTGCAAAACCAAAGTGACCAAAAGGCCTTTTCAAACTAGATACTAGAAGATTCGCGGGGATTCGCAGGCACACATTAATAGACTGAAGACGATAATCACATGATTTTCGAAAGCTCCTGGTTTTGAAACGTTTTCAACCTGCATGGCGCTGGTGATGTTGTCCACTGCTTGGCTATCCTCCAAGACATTCCACTCTGGCACCGAGCCAGGCACGCAGGTCTCCACCAGGGCTGACAGGGCCCGACCACTGTTCCAGTCAGTGGTGAAGTTCCTGATGTTAGCTGCCGGGATTACTACCTGGAATGACATAATTATCAGGGGTTGGTTATAAAGTTATTCCGATTGACAAATTTTGAAGTTCTCTATTTTTATTTAACTTTTCAAGCAAATTCAGTGAAATGGAGTTGATAAGGTAGCAATTTAGCTATTTAGGTTTGCTGGTTGAATAACATGGCCCATTTACACTTTTAACTGTTTAAAATACACAGCAACTTGTTCACTTTACGATTGGAGAAGCATTTAGTTGAAAATGCTTCTGAGTTATAACTCCTTAATGTGAATTGTGTAGTGTGTACCCACCTGCATCCAATCCAGCATGGCCTGCCGAGCGTTACTAGTCCTGATGTGGTACTTTTCAATAAGCATCCAGACCAAACCAAGGATCAACTTAACGTTACCCGCCATAATGTCTTCTGTAGCTGAAATGAGGGGTTTTTAGAATCATCCGGACATGATGTCTTCTGTAGCTGAAATGAGGGGTTTTTAGAATCATCCGGACATGATGTCTTCCGTGGCTGAAATGAGGGGTTTTAGAATCATCCGGACATGATGTCTACTGTAGCTGAAATGAAAGGTTTTAAATTTAGAATAATCCGGTCATGATGTCTTCTGTAGCTGAAATGAAGGGTTTCAGAATCATCCGGACATGATGTCTACTGTGGCTGAAATGAGGGGTTTTTAGAATCATCCGGACATGATGTCTTCTGTAGCTGAAATGAGGGGTTTTTAGAATCATCCGGACATAATGTCTTCTGTAGCTGAAATGAGGGGTTTTAGAATCATCCGGACATGATGCCTTCCGTGGCTGAAGTGAGGGGTTTTTAGAATCATCTGGACATAATGTCTTCTGTAGCTGAAATGAAGGGTTTCAGAATCATCCGGACATGATGTCTTCTGTAGCTGAAATGAGGGGTTTTTAGAATCATCCGGACATGATGTCTTCTGTAGCTGAAATGAGGGGTTTTTAGAATCATCCGGACATGATGTCTACTGTGGCTGAAATGAGGGGTTTTTAGAATCATCCGGACATGATGTCTACTGTAGCTGAAATGAGGGGTTTTAGAATCATCCGGACATGATGTCTTCTGTAGCTGAAATGAGGGGTTTTAGAATCATCCGGACATGATGTCTTCTGTAGCTGAAATGAGGGGTTTTAGAATCATCCGGACATGATGTCTTCTGTAGCTGAAATGAGGGGTTTTAGAATCATCCGGACATGAATTCCTCTGTAGCTGAAATGAGGAGTTTTAGAATCATCCATTAATTCAAAATCACACATTCACAGATCTTTGACAATATCATTGAAACATGGGTGCCTTAGGTGGTCAGTGAGTTCTATGATTTCTGTAAAACTTTCCAACGATAGCTCAATAAGCAATCGTTCCGTAAAACTATAAAACTTTCTACCAATATATTCTGTTGATGGGAATTCATGTTATTACCATCTTTTGAAGTGACCAACTGCCACCATTGAACCGCCTATTTCCACTGAGCCGGACACATATTTTAAACAAACATTAAAACACGTTTAAATTTGTGTAACAAGCGGACTACTGATTATTTTCACTAATGTGGGCGTGTATTAACCATAATCTACATTAGCATTTGCTATTTCAGTAAAACGTCTGCTACATTCGACATAATAATATTATTACTTTATTATTTTAGATTCAGATTAATGATCCACGCAAAATTTAAATATCATTCTAAGATTCTAGAACATTCTTAAAGGTTGAATCTGCTTGAATCTATAACTCTCCATTCTAAAATGGCCAAATTTGCCATAGCTGCAGGCATCGAACCAGAGACACAAGCAGCTCCTAGATGCATTGTCTTCGTTTTAATCGCTTTTAAAGGCATAATATACCCCACTGTATTGTAAACTTTGTAAGATCCAAAAGGTTTCCATATTTTAGCATACATAACAGCATAACCACAGCGTAATATGGATCTGGCCCCGCACAATCAGGGTTATGTATGTAGAATAGGAGAGTACCCAGTATAAAACATCCTACACTCGAAAGAGCGGGTCAAGCTATGTCGTCATTACCATGGGACAACGTGGTGAGATGATGACGTATTGAACCGCATACTTCTCGTGTATGGGGTTATGTAGAGGGAAAGAACCCCAGTAATTGTTACTGGTACATGCTACCTGCGACTATTACCGGCCACATAACCACCTATTACACTTTGTTACTAATACTCTAATAACTTATAGCTTTAGAGGTAGTGATAGGGGCTGGAGTTAGACTAAGGACTACATGGATATTTCCAAAGTATAGCGCATTGGTCGTAAGTTAACTGATTAACTTCAACAATTAAATATGATACGACTTCAACAGAATATGAGAGAGTCGCAGCCTGACGGGGGGGCTCACTAATGGACAAATTCTCCGGAATTTCTATGTCAAATAAGCAAATAAGACAGCTCATGTAGCAATCTATATAGCAGCAAATAGTCTGCATATATCAACAACCCAATATTTAGTACATTGACCAGCATTTGCTTATTATGATGATGATTCATGACTAGGTACAGTATTATACGCTCTGAATGTGAACTGTAATGAATTTCCTACGAATCTTGCATCAGTCCAGCATTTCTGTGGCAAGGGTTTGTTTACCAAGTTCTGATTCTAATTCCGTTGAGCTGTTGTTATGATACTGAAGACTAGTATTGATAATATGCGGCATTCCATCAAGTCTCGGAGTCTAAATCCTTATCAAATTCTTTTAGAACTTGTTCTCAAAATGCCACTACAACCAACATGAATTCTGACATGTAACAGAATAGCAATAACGAAGATAATATGAGGGAAGACTACGCCATTCTGGTCCACCAATACACCCAATAATCACTATCCCAACTAGTACATGTCCAAGGTTGCTAACTAAACCAGTAACCCCTCCCCTCCTTCAAGAATTACTTACTGCAATTTATTATTCAAATGGGGATGAAGACAAAATAACAAAAAAAAACTAGTCCAAGAATCGGAAAAGCAGGGTGGGGCTTGGTTTAATGTTTCTTGGATTTCACCCCACCCCACCCCCTCCAATTTGGGGTCAGCACCCCACTCACAGTTATCCTGGAACTCCTGCTCCCCCCCCCCCATTTTAAGAAGATGTTTAACTGCACCCCACTCACAGTTATCCTGGAACTCCTGCTCCAGTACCCCCCGCCCCCATTTTAAGAAGAAGTTTAACTGCTCAGCACTCACAGTTATCCTGGAACTCCTGCTCCAGAACCTTTCCCCCCCATTTTAAGAAGAAGTTTAGCTGCTCAGCACTCACAGTTATCCTGAACTCCTGCTCCAGCACCCCACCCCCCCCATTTTAAGAAGAAGTTTAGCTGCTCAGCACTCACAGTTATCCTGGTACTCCTGGTCCAGCACGCCCTCCTGCACCAGGAAGTGTAGGAAGCCCCTCCAGTTCTCCCCCCGCTTCTCTCCCCCCCCCCCCCTTAAGAAGAAGTTTGACTGCTCAGCACTCACAGTTATCTTGGAACTCCTGCTCCAGCCCCCCATTTTAAGAAGAAGTTTAACTGCTCAGCACTCACAGTTATCCTGGAACTCCTGCTCCCCCCCCCCCATTTTAAGAAGAAGTTTAACTGCTCAGCACTCACAGTTATCCTGGAACTCCTGCTCCCCCCCCCCATTTTAAGAAGTTTAACTGCTCAGCACTCACAGTTATCCTGGAACTCCTGCTCCCCCCCCCCCCCCATTTTAAGAAGAAGTTTAACTGCTCAGCACTCACAGTTATCCTGGAACTCCTGCTCCAGCCCCCCCCCCCCATTTTAAGAAGAAGTTTAACTGCTCAGCACTCACAGTTATCCTGGAACTCCTGCTCCAGCCCCCCCCCCATTTTAAGAAGAAGTTTAACTGCTCAGCACTCACAATTATCCTGGAACTCCTGCTCCAGCCCCCCCATTTTAAGAAGAAGTTTAACTGCTCAGCACCCCACTCACAGTTATCCTGGAACTCCTGCTCCAGCACGCCCTCCTGCACCAGGAAATGTAGGAACCCCCTCCAGTTCTCCCCTCGCTTCTCCTCACTATCACACTCCTCGTGGAAGGAGAAGGGGAGGCCCCCCTCATGACACACTCCCACCAGTGTGATGAGAGGCACGGCAGTCTGCAGGTCCCGAACTAAAGACCTCACCAGGGGCTTCTCAGCTTTGACCAGCTTGTTGTTCATCCACCGGATGAAGGTGTGAGCTTGTATGCGGGGGGGAGGAGGACATCATGGGTTTCAGAGAGGTGGGTGGAGTGGGTGGTGTGTTCTGTGTGAGTGTGGTGGGGGGCAGCGCCTCAAGTGGGGGCATCAACTGTCAGGAGCAGTGCTTTCACAGGGAGAGAAGGAGGAGGATTTGTAGGTAGTCTTATCTTGCGCTCAAATCACAAGGGGTGGGTAAGAATTAAAGTTTTGTAATTAACTTAATAAGATTACAAGCAGAGCAGAAAGTATATTATTTGACACATTATTCAACATGACAAAGTTCAAACAAGTCAACGAAAGTATGAACAATCTTGCGGTTGCAATTAACATACTAACATGTAATTTCAATAATACGTATTGCAACTTGCAAGCTTAGACCATGTGACTAATTGTAAAGTAGAGAATCTATGCAAAACACATGCGAGAGAAAACGGCAGAGCCCCAATTAAATGGCACACGAAACACATTACAAAATGCTTGCAAATAAGAGGTGGAAGGTAATACACAATAGTGTCTATTTCGCTACTCATCTTTTTAACACAGCTCATCAGATGCCGTCATCATCAGGCGTTAGAATGGTGTGTTGTCGACATCACGCCGTCTACACATTGTGAAGGAGCACACAGATCATGACGTGATGGTGCTATGAGGAGAGGTCACATGACTCGCTTAAATATGATTTGCACTGTGTTAGACAAGCAAGAGAGAAGGGAGGAGGAGAAGGAGATATAACACAGTGCGATATTTGTAGGATGACGGCATTGTCAAGGATTAAAGTGGTAACTTGATGACTGCAGCTCCGTCTATTTCAGGGTAGGGACCCTTTAGTATAGCATTAGAAGGGATTGTATGCAAATGAAGCATGGGAGAATACGGACGGTGAGACGTCGTTTAGCTGGAATGTTGCAAACGAAAAGTAATCGTTTCTACGTCACCAATTCCCCATTATGAACAATGACAATGACGTCACTGTTCAGCGAGTATAGTTTGTTAGAGAGGTGTGTAAAGTAATGTGTGGTAATGGTGGAGCCGTCTTTTGCAACTAAGACACACATTCTCCCGCGTGTAGCCTGAGTAATTGGTGTGTAGGCAGAGTAATTGGTGGTGGTTTTAATGGGGAGAGCTGGTTTCAAACCAGGGCAGTTTCATTCGGAGAGCTGAGCGGGCTTATAAAGTTGGAATTAGAGAAAACAAATGGACGTTTTTGGGATGGAAAATAGAGGTTGCAGGATACTAGGGCACTCGCTCCTGGCACAACCTTTTTCAAATTTGAAATAGGATGTCCCGTTTATATTCATTTTGGCTCAACATAATCATAGGACCATCAGTAAATTGAAAAATATTTGCAATACTAAAACGTTCAATTATCGATTAAACTACCCTACATCAGCCACTAAAGCACTAAATCGTC